>CCAG010010014.1:0-56239 GCA_001077435.1 Glossina morsitans morsitans
CTCTATTTTCTACATAAGAAAAATTATACAAAATATGTTAAAACGTTTAAGTGACGTTATTAGGCAAAAAGGAAACCCCCCCTAGGAATATTAATTTTTAATAACATGCTGTTTTTTTATCTTCATATCCTTGCTTATATGAAAAGAACCCAATATTTATGAAGCTATGCTTTTGAAGTTGTTCAAGTTATTTAATTTTCTTGTCTTGTGTTTTGTTTGTATTTTTTTTTTTTTGTATATTTTAATAAGTGTTTCCCAGTAGTATCAAGTAGTAAAAAAAATTTTCATGTTTGGTTTAACAAGTGCTTACTTTTTGTCGAGCGAAAAAATCCAATACTAATGATATTCACTGTAACTGTTTGAGCAAAAGTCAGTCCTTTAGTGTTTATTAAACATTATGATTAAAAATAATTAAATAAATATACATGTATATGCATGTATATATATGTGTAAAGGAGAGTGCGTAATGCTACGCATAAGTATTTTTAGTAAAAGAGAGCTAATTAACGTTTGTCAACAAGCTCTCCATATTGTCTTACGTCCATTTTACAATTTAATTCCATTAGAAAATTGGTCATAACAGTTTGCGTTAGTATTTCATTGTGCGCATTTGTTAAATCAAATTTCTTTTCTTTTTACACCCAACACTGTAACATGGGGATGTGGTCATTTTGTCTTTTTTCATAATATATGTAATACCCAAAAGATAGCTTCAGAGACCCTATAAAGTATATATATTCTTAATCAGCGTGAAATTCTGTTTTCATTTAGCCATATCTGTACGTCTGTGTGGGTTATTGTGGGCACTCTCCTTATTGCAAAGATGAAGATATCCATTTGAAATTTGATAGAAACATTGGAGGTTTCGGCACCCTGGTTGGTAATGAAAATGGGCCAAATTGGTCAAAGCAGAAGCCCGCAGTGCAGCGTAAACTGGGCCCAGCTCAGTTTTTTGTAAGAAAAATTTTTGGATTTTAGCTCGTTACTCGGAAATTATTAAAATTAGAACCGTGAAATTTTCCACCTTTACTTTACGAAACAGTCTTCTCTTCAGGTCCGAAAATGGAACCCATCGGCCATGCCCACTATATTTTATTTTTTTTTAATTTTTTAAGCTTTTTCCTTTATTTATCACATGGCAAGCCAGACAGAATGGTTAAAACTTTTTTGTATATTTCTCAAATGTTCTTATCCGCCTAAAAATAGGTTAATTTCACCTATACCTGGATGGATAAATTTTTTCTTAATAATACCAGCGATATGGGTATCAAATAAAAGAACTTGAAGAGTAGAATGCGAAAAACATAGTGGCGGGTATGCGAAATTCGGCCCCCGCCGAGTATAACTTTCTTACTTGTTTTTTTTTGTGCCGAAAGAGACTTTATGACAGACTTGCTGATACAATCAATCTATTTTAATCTTAATTAATCGTAATTAATAAGGCAATTTAGTTCTAATTCCAATTATTGATTAAATAAAAATTAACAAAATATGAAAAAAATTTAATTATTTTCATCTTCGCTTTAATCTAATGGAGTTGAGAAAAACAACAGAAAGTCGTTGAGGCTACCATTAGACTTTAAGAGGGCTTCTCCTTTATTAATAACACAATTTAATTCGTTCAAAGTGTTGTTCGTTCGATAGCATTCCCGGATTTCACATTCAAAGTATAGGAAATTTATTTTCGGAAAAAGCATATACTTTAGGAATAATTCAAAATCTTCTACATAACTCTCTACGTACTTCGGGGAAAGCACATCTCTAACGTAAGGTTTAAAGTACGATATTAAAGCTATACTTGAACTTTGCAGAGTTTCTGCGACCCAACCTATCAACAGAGAGCATATTGGAAGACATTGCAACTCTTCCGGGTTTTATGCCACAGTATATACACCGTCATTCTTCGTGTTTAAATTGAAGAAGAGTACTACCAAAGGCGAAAGTGTTCGCTTGTTGGAGGTGATGAAAAACGAGTGCTTTATGATAATCCAAAGGCAAGCAAGCCTGAGTTGACACCATCAAAGCTTTCATTAATTAAGATATAAGCTGATCTTTACACACTTTACACTCATTCATTCTTCTCCGCGCTTCCCATTCTTCTCCTGCTAGTCTTTAAAATACATAAAATAGAGATCAAATGTGATCATGATTTCAAGAAAGTCGAAGCAATATGAAAAGTTAAAAATGCTTTTAATGGATTTTCTGCCTATTTACCAAATGCTGCAATGGGTCATCGCTTAGAGAAAGAAGTGTTAAAATGAGCCATTTCTGGTACGCATTACATTAAAAGCCATTTGACAGTGAAATTTTCTTAATTTTAAAAATGAGATAAATATTCATAAACATGTGGACTTTTAGTTTCTCTTTCAATGTTCTTTAAGCGTTTGCCTTAATGTATTTTCAGACCTTTAATTCTTCGAAATGGAAAGCTGAACCCACCTCTGCCAAGTCATAACTATATTATAATAATAAAAATAATAATAATAAGAGGAAAAGTCATTTGTTTTGCAATTTTGTAATGCATGTGTATAAACTACTTAAGCACGCACTTTGATACGAAAGCAAAGTTCATTGTATCTCAAGTTACTTACGAAAAAGCTATAAAGAAAAAAATGGATATAACTATTAAACCTGTTTTAGTATTTTATTAGCAGATTTACTAACACATACGTACACATATACATTTTAGTTTTCTAAAACTACCTGTAATTACTTTAATTGTTTGCAATTTTGCATATAATTTATATTAAAAAAAATAATAAAAATAATAATTTTAACGGAATAGTCTTGAATAGAAACTTGCATACCCTACACTGTACGGGAATCGTACATCAAATTGTTTTTTAGTTTCTATAATTAATTCCATCCATCTAGCTACTTAACTAAGGACACGATAATCTAACCCGCCCTCTTACTTAACTGAGCTGGAGGTCATTAGGGTTAAACATGCCTTAGGCAATTTTGTGTTGTGATGTTGAAGCATAGGTGAAGTGAAAGTAACGTTAAAGAGTTTTATTTCTTAAAGTCGAAGATTGCAAGTAGTATGTATGTTTGTTTATCTAACTGTCCGGCGTCACGAATGCCTGCGATCGCAAAATTTGCGATGTAAACCCTTCACTTATACGCTTAGTTCATAGCCATGTAGCAAACTTAAAACTGGCCCTAATCCGGATGGAAACACGGCGTCAAAAGATAACAAGCTGCAATTGGCTTTTGTTAGCAACAAATCATTACAAACATTTACATTTTAAAACACAAAATTATTCGCATAAGTGGTCGGGTAGATTAGAGTCGCGACTACTCAGTTTGTATTCGGGATTCAAACCTCAACGTGGTACAGTTCACTGTCATAATAGTCAACGATTTCTTATTCCTCATCCCGCTCCGACCGTCACCGTAGTACACGAACAGGTGAGATCTCTTGAATGATTAGTCATATGTACACATATACATATATATAAACATCTGCAAGGATCATCTGAAAATGTGTAAAATACAAACTTACTCGCAATACTATCCACAAACACACACCTAATATAGACGGAAAATGGTCTAAAAGGTCAATTTGAAAGAGCCAGCTACGATATCCGTGAGATCAAAAAAAAATCCTGATGCCATGGTATAAGCCATGGAGAGCGTCAAAGATTCGCTCACAAGCAAATACAATTTTTTTTGTTTATTTGCTTTTTCGTTTTGTTTTCTTTATTAAAATTGCGTTTATTCTCATTTTTCATTTCGTGAAGTCATTCAAGCGTAAAAGTATATATAAAATATTTAAATATGAGAAAAATCTTATAATTTTAATTATTTCTTCAATTTGATTGACCTTGCATCGAATAGGAATGACTCGTCAAATCTAATGAAACGTGAAAAAAGCTAATGAAATAAGAAATGAAAAAAAAAAAACAAAACAAAAACAATCTTTAGATCGAATCTCTTGATTCCCAAGTTAATGTAATAAAATATTTTTAAATAGATTGGATGCAGGTTGTATGCCAGACTAGATGGGCATCAAATAAAAATCTTCACTTGCAGAGTTTGATGCAGATCGAAATTTTGCCTGGAAAATGACCAAGCAAGTTGGCAAAAAGAAAACAATTGCCCTAAACCACCTCTACCTCAACTTGTAAGTTACATAAGTTTGCAAGTTATCGCCGTTTCACTCATCTCTGAGTGGGTTAACTACAAAATCCCACTTTCGACATCAACTTCTGCTAATATTGCCTTGCTCATCCATCAAGCGGACAGATGACCACACATTAGTTAAGATGACAGTTTTATCCTCACTCAGTAGGTACCCTTATCTTTAAAGTATATCTCCTCCTAGTCTTACAAATTGTATAATAAACTTAATATATCTCAGTCGGTATAGTAAAAAGTATATAAGCATTTAAGTAAATTAAATTGTATTTCTTTTTAGATGACAGACTGACAGACATTAATTTATAAAATAAAAAACAAAAATAACAGAAATTGTTTCTATTCTCTATGAAATTATTAAAATACTTGCTCTGCGGTTTCAGTTCATTTACCTCAAAATGTTGTGCTATAAATCTGCAACCCGAGGCAAACGACGCTACAGGCCTAGTCTGCGTTCCTTATTCAATGTCTGACTTTTGGAAAGAACTCTTTGTGGACAATACTATGTTAATCGAACTTACTACGTGAGAAAGTAAAAATTTCCTTCAGAACTATTCTTCATTCGAATAAGATCATGTTCGCTCTATCTCTCTCTCTTTCTCTCTCTCTCTTGTTGAGATCCTTATGGATGCGATAAAAACTGAAACTTGACATATGCCTTGCAACTACATTATCTCCTGCGTTGGTCTTCAGCTTGATAAAAATTTCGGCTACGAAATCGTTCCTCACCGGCCTCATCGCAAGCATCACTACCTTCCGATCGATCGATCGTGCATGCCCACATTCAACAAATTATTCTGCAATACTAATGTCTTGATCTAATATGATGGAGATAAAGAATTTCTTTAGAAAATGTAAATAGTTTTTATTTTTCCTTTACGCAATTGCACCAAGTGGTAGTAGGTAATGGAAAACCGTGAAGAGAAGGCAAGACACAAGTTATTCCTTATAAACAAATTGAATTATTTCCTACGAATTTTTAATAAACGGTTATAGGGTAAATTCTTTAAATTTCCGCAAAATGAGCCAATTAATAGAAATATACATATATATATATATATATATATATATATGTATATATGTATACACGTATATATGTTCGCTTTAAAAGAGCAAGTCTTGTATGGTATGAGTTTCGTACAAGTTTGCTTACAATTGCATAGTGTGTTGAATGTGTTTACAATTTAAACGTGTGTTTAACTCTGGTTACTTGCAGATCGTAATCGGTACGCTTTAACGGTATTGTGCGCTAAATTTAAATGCGAATTGAAAGTGACACTCGTTAGTGTCTTTCTTTTTGGTTCAAAGCAAGAGCAATGTATATGCGTTTTATCAATTTGCATTTTATGCATTTCATATATATATATATATATATATATACATATGAACATATGTAGAAATGTGTAGAAGACAGTGAAACAGGGTGTTGCGTTACAAGCTCTCGTTGGGCAAAAGTCATATGAAATTTTATACAACTGTGAGCAATTTAAGCCATCAAGTCTTGCATATTAAACAATAAAACCGGAAAAAGATTTTTCAATGACCACCAAAATAGGTCAACTGTAATGATAGCAAAAATATTTATAAGACCATTGGGGGGTACATATGTATGCGAATGAATTATATCTTAAAAGGCAAATGCTTGGCATTTTAATGGTTTTTCTTCTTTTTTTTGTTGCTAATTTCTCTTTTATATGAATTGAATGCGAAGGAATTATAATTCAATTAATATTTGAATCAAGAGTGAGATCTGATGAATAATGAATGAATGAATGAATGAATGAATGAATGAAGTCCCTACTGCCTCTGTACTGGTTAAATTCTAGTCAACATCTCTAATATTAATTATGAGATCACATCTTTTAACCTAGTAACCTAGGTAACCTAGTGTTACGAAGACGCCTTGCACAGAAAGCATTCCTTGCTGAGTAAAGTCGCCAAGAGCCTATGCTGTTTCAGTAAACATCATGCTGTCAGACAATCTTCTGCAGTCGAGTACATAAGCACTTGCCAATGCACGTCAATTTGAAGTACTCACTGATATCTTCATGAATCTGCTTGGACCTTGAGTACGTTCTCGCTGCTTTCAAAGAGAGAGTGAAACGATGATCTCTCCATATGAAAGGACTGTTTTGAAACTTTGTGTAGCAGCGTAAATTATCTGACAGAAGTGTACACAACCTTCTTTTAAGGAATTTTGACTAAGTTAAAGTTCCGCCCTGAAAAGCTCCATTTCCGATGCAAAGCAGCGGAAAGATTAACATCGACGATAAAGTTGAATATCCGTAACGTCCGCATTTGAGGAGAAGCACTGTATTATGAGCTGTTCCCATCAAATGGAACTGTCATTAGGGAATGTTACAAACAACAGGTGGTGTAACCGACGAAATGTGGCAAAACCATTGCAAGTGCTTCCACGTGGGCGAAGACACGCTTAAAGTACCACGTAAGCGGAGAACACCAATGGTTTTTTGGTCATTACTCATAAACTATACCAGATAAACGTACAAAAATTAGAACGCATATTCTATGCCCGATGCTGTAGTGCCTGTATAAAAATGGAAAAAGTTGACCACGCCTACCCAATATAGTAATGCTTCAGTTTTGCAATACCTTTATAACGATCGGAAAGAAGTTTCAAAAACCACATAAAGTATATAAATTCTAGTTTCAAATATGAGATGCATTCAAACATGTCCGTCTGTCTGCGCGTAATATTAGCGGTAAACATTCTCCCGTTGGCGAATATGAAGATATTGCCTGCAATTTTGCAAAAGAATTTGGAAGTGACTCAAACTTTTCAAAGGACACGTCTACAACGCCCACAGAGCTATGCGACAAAAGAAATCAGAAATCAATTGCGGGCTCGAGAGATTATTGCGCAGAATTATAAACAGACAAACAGGCAGATCGATGACGACAGCTCGATTGCATCTGCTGCTTTTGGTGGTGAAACACAAGGAGGTACATCCTCGTGCATTACAATAATTTTAGCCAAATTAATAAACATCTCCTGTGGCGAGTGTAATAAAAATTAACAACTGCTTGCAAAACTCATTCACACATAAATTCTGAAATAATGCCAAGCACATGGGAGCGCACGTAGCTAGGTGTTCGCTCTACTATCTTAAAAACTTATTTGTGACGTCATTTGTGATAAATTCTCGAATTAATGAAGTAAGAGATTTTCATTTTAACACTGAACAGATGTTTTTTGAATTTTCGCAGAGCCAAACGCAATTCTAACGAAACGCTCTGCTTTCGAAAAGTCAATATAAAGTAGAATAAACAAATATTTCAAATAAGCAGAGAGTAGAGCACCAGGGATTATCCATCGTATTTCGTAATTGTCTTTCGTAGTGTAGCACAAGTCCAAGACAACACGCATACGCTATTTTTAAATGCAAACTAGATAAAAAATGAAAAACAAGTATGAAAATTATATACGGTCGTGACCGAATCTTTAACACCCGTCATCGTTATCCTAAAGAAGACAAAAAACAGTAAAAGAACTAAATTTTCATGCTCTATAACATGGAGTGGGCGAGGGTGACTTTTTATCTTTTTAAAGTAAAATTTATTTACCATCACACAAGCCCGCGGACGTTGTAGGCGTTTATGTGCAAAATTTTAACTCACTTCCAAATTCTTTTGGAAATTTGTAGGCGATATCGTCATTTTCGCTAGTGGTAGAATGCTTACCATAGTTAGTACGCAGTTGTGCAGACAGATGGAGAAACAAATAGATTGACATGTTTAGATGCATTCCAAATTTGAAACTGGCCAAGAGTTTACATACTTTATGGAGTGAGATTGTGACACACTGTAAAGCTGATCTGCCGTAACCGACAGAGGTACTACAGTATCGATCATAGCATATGCCCTTAAGTTTTTGTACATTTATCTGGTATTGTTTAAGAGTAATCAGCAAAAAACAAAGTCTTCATTCCTTTTGAAAAACGGAGGTGGTTTGGGGTGTGGGCGTGTCCTTCGATCGATTTGGCCTATTTTCAATATCAGCCTACGTGTAAGTACTTCCAATGTTTTTGCTAAGTTTGAAGTCGGTAGGAGAATGTTTACGACAGATATTATACAGACGGACAGACAGACAAACGCGATTAAGTCGATTCAGAATTTGATGCTGATCTAGAATATATATGTACTTTGTGGGGTCTCTGATACTTCCTTCTGGGCGTTGCAAACGTTTTGACAAAACGAATGTACCGCTCATCCTTCAGTGATGGGTATAAAAAACAAACAATAATTAGCACATTTTGTACAACTCTGACAAGTTTGAGACCGCCATCTCCTCCTATGTTTGGCTCGTGTATGATCATTCAAGAAAAGTGTAAATGGTGTATGAACAAAAGACGAATAATGCCACTCACTATCAAATGAAATATTCATTGAACAGCATTTCAAGTATTTGAAGAAAATCGATTACAAGAACAAGTTGAACGTTTAGTTGATGCGTAATTCAACTCCATGAAATTTGCTCGAACGAATATCCATCTGTGAATATATAATAAAGCGAAGCAAGCTTAAGTCACTTGAGTTTACTGCCGATTATATAAAGAGTGATAAGCTTATGATAGAAATTTGTGAAAGAGATTGCAATTGAAGCGAAGAGGGCTCCTTATACGTTTAGGAAGACTACACTCCACTTTTGGTGGAATTGGAAGAACGGCCCGCCGCTAGATATACGCTAGTCTCGATTCACTTTCTAAATCGATTTAAGCTTCGCCTTGAAATGGACCCCATTACTTCGGGCGATTCACTTTTTGAATCGATCTAAGCTTCGTCTTGAAATGAATCCACTTCTTATTACACCGATCGATTCACTTTCTGAATCGGTCTAAGCTTCATCTTGAAATGGACCCATAGTTTATTACTTCGGTCGACTCACTTCCTGAATCGATCTAAGCTTCTTCGTCCGTCGGTCTGTCTGATGTCTTTATTCCGTAATGTAGTTTTCCACCAATAAAATGTTTACTCGCAATTTTGAATTTTAACTCTTCAGAGAACACACTAACACATACGTCATTCAAAATATATTTAATTAGTTCTTTATTTTCAAGTACCTGTTTTCCCGTTTCAATTACTATGACTCCTAATAAATGACTTGAAAAGACTCATTTAGGCTTAATTACATTTTCATAGGCGCGACTAGAGTGTTAGTATATTTATTAGCGCCCAGTGTACAGTATACATAAGGTGCGGTAATAAAATCAATGACGTCATTTGAAAAAAAAATCATTGAGAAAATATTCAAAAATATTTCGAAAATCAAAACAAAACACCAAAACATCAAAAGCTTTCGATTTTCGCCTAACGTTCTCAGGCGCACCTCTTTCAGTTTCCTTTTGTTGATTGAACATCAAATTTGTTAGTTTTTCTTAACCTAAAATTAATTTCAATCAAATCGTTAATAATTATTTATAAAAAACTATTCATTATAATATAATTTTTTTTTTTTTTTTCATTCTAATAATAAAAAATTAATGATAGTATCTTGTTAATAAACAAACAAAAAAATAAAAGAAGTGAATTTAATATTTTTGAACATTTTTTATATGAAATTTTGTGAAAAATTTTTAAAGCTAAAAATAGTTTTTAACGATTTCTCTTTTAATTAGAAAAATCTCTTTCTTCGAATTTCTCTATGCGCTTGTGTGTGTGTGTGCGCAAATTTTCTCGGTGTTTCTGATTTTAATTTAAAGTTTATTTGACTTTCTTATGTTTCAACTGCACCCAGATAACGAACCAGATTTAACAAATATGCCGTAAGGATTACGGAAACTTGTGTTTGTTTAATAAATTTTTTTTTTTTTAACTCTTCACATATAAATCGCATAACAATCACTGAAATCACGGAATAGACTCAATTTCAAACAAGTAAGAAAAAAAGTATATTCGGTCGTGATCGAATCTTTTGTACCCATCACCCATCACGATCCTTAAAAAGCAAAAAACAGTAAAAGAACTATATTTTCATGCTCTACGATATGGAGGGCGCGAGGGTGACTTTTTATCTTTTGCTGCATAGGTTTGTGGGCGTTGAGTTTAGGGCACTTTCAAATTCTTTTGCAAATTTGCCGGCGACATCTTCATTTTCGCTAACGGGAGAATGTTTACCACAAATAACGCACAGTTGCGCAAACAGATAGATGGACAGACGAACAGACGGCGTTTAGGTACATTCCAAATTTATATATGCTATGGAGTTTTTGAAAGTTGTTTCTGCGCTTTATAAAAGTATTGAAAAAAAATTAAATTTTGATGCGCTATAATATTGTGTAGGCATGGTCATTTCTTTCTATTTTTGTACAAGTGCTATGGCCCTTAAAACTTTTATACATTTATCTGCTATAGTTTATGACAAAACAAATTTTTTATTCCTTTTGACAAACGGGGGTGTTTCAGTTTACGTGGTACTGCGGACGTTTCCTTCGACCGATTTGGCCCATTTTCAATACTAAGGTGTGTGGAAGAACTTCCAATGTTTTTGCCATAATTTGAAGTCGGTGGGAGATAGGAGAATGTTTACAACAGACTTTATACAGATGGACAGACGGACGTGCTCAAATTGATTTAGAATTTGATGCTAACCAAGAACATAAACACTTTACGGGGTCTCCGAAGATTCTTTCTGGACGTTGTAAACGTTTTCACAAAATGAATATACCCTTCATCCTTGGGTGATTGGAGGTGGTAAGGTGGTACGGGGAAATATTCAGACTTTTAAATGAACTTTAGATACCCATTGGTTTATGCGGACTCAAGACATTAGCGTTTAAATTAGATCCGACGTTGTAAAGGAATGCCTTCCATGTATTTGATGAAGAATTTAATATATTTATAGGACGCTCATCACCCCTCTCTCTCTCTCTCTCTCTCTCTCTCTCTGGTCATAAACCACGTTGCCACGTATCCACTGGAGAGTATTTACTTAAAAGTGTCAAAACACTTTATTGTGAATTTGCGAAATTATAAAAATTGCTATTACGTTATGTGGATAGTTGTGGCTACATACAGCCACGTGTACATTTATACAATTGATGGAAAATTGGTGTTTTACTATTTTGAAGACTCAGACGGATATAAATGTAATCCAAGACCTTTCGACTCGTTATTGGAAATGTTATAGTTTTTGGCGCCACTTCACTGAAGATTTCAGATTCCGATTACGATTTTTGGCAAATTATATTCTACTCATTTAAGTTAGTTATAGACCTTACCGCCCAATATCTCCCTCTCTCCCTTTCTTTCGCTCGCCTGAAACTCTATTAAAAGTTATTTCAATTTCTTCTTCTTTGCAGCTATGATGCGTAAACAAATTGCACAATTTCGCGATTAAATAAATTATGGATCTAGCTGATCAAATCGATGATTATATATGTTCATTTGAGGGTCTCGGTGATATAACAATGGATTCATTAGCGATATTCATATTTTTATGGGCGGTTTTGGCTCTGTTCTCGTTATGGCTGTGCAAATATCTCTACCAAAAATACTCGAAAGAGAAAGAGGTTGCCGGAACGACTACACCCAGTCGTCAGGGTAGCGTTGGGCCCGGTGCTGGGAAAGCAGAAAAAACTCGACTATCCGAACCACGAGAAATACAAGCCAGTAAAACGGATATGAAAGAGTTGATGCTAAGCAAGCCTACAGCAACGGCTGGCGCAGTTGGCGCTGGAGCAGCCCGAAGTGTTAAAACCCCGACAGGCGCGCCTGGGGGAGCTTCAATAAGACGACGAATGGTTAGACAGAGTTCAACGGGCCCCGAGAATATTAAAAGGCGATATGTACCGCCGCCATCAAATGTCGTAGGACCAGAAACGGTAAGTTTTTGACGAGAACTAAGGAAATTTTCCTCTGAAAGGTTTAATTCGTTTAATTGCTTCTAACTTTTAGTCTTCAGTTACTTGGACTAGTCATGTATTCCGTTGGCTTTATAGCGATTTGGTGATTGTTAATGAATTATTAATGTCCTGGGTTATTGCTCTAAACGATACCCTAAGGAAAACAACGGATGAGGTGAGTCACAATTAAATATAACGAATGGATGGACTGAGCGAACTGAAAGTTAAAGTCTATTCAAAATTCGTCTCTTGCCATAGAAACTTCTTTTGCTTTTTCTTTATTTTTAGCATAAGCAATGTTGGTATTGCATTGCAATAGTGTTAGTGAAATTATGCATAAACAATTGATGACTGCTTTTTTGAAAACCAGGTCAGCGGGTTCAAGTGTTGATTTTTATTGATTTCATTGCTTGCGGTTATAAATTAAAGTAATTTGTTTTTAATTAAATTAGGAAAGAAATATTTTAAGTGTGGAAGAAGTTCTTTAACACATTGCCTTAGTGTTCCGTAAAACCTCTAGGACTTCATCAAGCTCTTCTTTTATCATTTGTAATGTTTTTTTGTTTTTTTTCTTTTTCTTTATTTTCCTTTTTCTTTTCATTTCTGAATCAATTGCAAAAACAAATGAATAAGAAATTTTCTAAAAGCCGCAATTAAAAGCTTAGTACACCGCATATCTATTGAAGTGAATATGTGTCGAGTTTTGTTTGATTGGTTTTTATTCATTCGGTATAACCGTCATCACTGACTCGACTCGACGACACTGATTCATGCATTATTACAATTATAATGAGAGAAACCTCAATACAAAAAATGAAAAAAAAAAATAAAGAACAGAAAATATAAATAAAGTAAAATTACGTAATCGTTTGTTTTCCAAGTTAATTTGTAGGCTTGACTGATTGCATTAATTAATGGCATTTTTCTTTTCTTAAATGATACGTATACATGTAAAGGCGACGTCAGTTAAAGATTGAAAGAAATTCTATATTAAATTTTAAAACTTTATTGTCATGATTTTGCTTGCAATACTTGGTTACCTTAGGAGTGAAGAGCAAATCGCAAAATCATAGGCATTACTCAGAATTCTTCAAAAAGACTACAGATTTTAATTAGACCTATAAGTCATAATTGGCAGAAAGAAGAGAGAGCATTAGCACTTTGGAGCTGATTTTTGCCCTCGCTTGAAGCTTGGAATGCTCATTTCGAGTATTCTTTAAACGGGGAAGAAGAAGGATGGGTGGACGAGACAGAAGCCTGAAATAAGAATTTTTATATCCAGTTAATACATAAAAATAAATAAAAAAGTTATGTTTGGCGGGGGCCCAATCCCGCATACCCACCACTATGCTTTTCGCATTCTACTCTTCAAGTTCTTTTATTTGATACCCATATCGCCGGCAGTATTAAGAAAAACTTAA
The DNA here is from genome assembly GCA_001077435.1 of Glossina morsitans morsitans. Taxonomy (NCBI): domain Eukaryota; kingdom Metazoa; phylum Arthropoda; class Insecta; order Diptera; family Glossinidae; genus Glossina; species Glossina morsitans. The sequence continues at coordinate 13,424 of CCAG010010014.1, forward strand.
TTCATCCAGGTCCAAGTGGAATTAACCCCTTTTTAAGCAGATAATATATCTTCATTTGAGTGAAGTACAAGATTGTTTTAAACATTCCGGTCTTATTTGCCTTATGATAAATGAGCATAAAACTTCAAAAAAGTGAACAAATAATATTTAGCCACTTGTAACTCTGTGTGGGCATGGTCGATTTTATCCATTTTTGCACGTAAAGAGTAGAATGTTTCGTAAAGTACACTTGGACGAGTCCAGCCTTCTAACTTTTATAATTTCTGAGTAACGAGCAAAAAGCCATAAATTTTTGTTAAGAAAACCAGCTTACGCTCAACTGTAGGCTTTTGCTCTGACCAATTTGTCCTATTTTCATTACCAACCAGGGTGCAAAAACTTCCAATGTTTCTACCAAATTTCAAGTCGATATCTTCATTTTTGCGACAAGGAGAGTGCTAACAACAACCCACACAGAGGGACAACTATGACTAAATGAGCTCAGAATTTCACGCTGATCAAGAATATATATACTTTATAAGGTCTCTGAAGCTTCCTTTTCGGTGTTACATACATTATAGAAAAAAAAAAAAAAAACAAATAGACCACACCCCCATGTTGCAGTAGTGGGTATAAAAACAACCGTAAAACTTTTATCAAACTCCCCTTTCATTTCTTATAGCAAGGAATTATGGTTGAAATAGTGCGTGTTTTACCCGACAGCCCTGCACCCGGCTTAAGCAACATATTCTGTAATGCCGATGAGAACAATCCCGCTGATATGGTAAATGGAAAATATTTGAGTTTTCACGAAAAAAACTAAAACTTCTTTCTAATTCTGTCTCTAGCTGATTACTTTCGATTGTGATGCTATGCCCGTTCTACAAATGAAGACGATGCGTCAGAAATCGGGTAAATTCGAAACGTCTCATTACAAAGTAACTGTATCCAGATTTCGTGCTCGCATGGCCAATGCAATGAACTATAATAGTTTGAAGGGTGATATGCGTGTTGAAGGATATCCCGATGTAAGTCTCTCTCAACATGATATTTCTAATGATTTTCGTTTGATTTATTCACTGTAATGTTGGGCTCTTTTTTTTTTAGATACGTATTGCCATGAACAGTGTAGGTCCGGTTAAAGCCATAGATCCTGAGGACCAACAATTTGAGTCAGAAGTTGCTGAGCTACTAACTCGGGCTCTACGTGATACGGTCTACCCGGTGGATTTCTCTATGTTCTCGTCTTGTCCACGAGCCGAAGTCGAACCCACAGATTTGCCAGTAATATATCCAACTGGTTTTGATCCAATGGCGGTGAGCTTAAGAACACTGAGAAGCGAAAATTCTATGAAATTTCATTTTATTGAAAATATACCTAAAAATATCCAAAATACACACACAATTGTTGACATTACATTTCGAAGTCCGCAACACTTCTCTTTGTTCTTAACACCCACCACATGCCCCGTGTTTCTTTTACCTGATTCTCACCAAAAACCTAAAATACGCCTTTGAGTGTTGATAAGGGATTTGCAACAAAATTTGTTAAATTAATTTTTTTTTCTTTTTAATTTTAATTTCATTTTCTTTTTTCTTTCTTCACAGGGAACTTATTTTTACAATTACTAAAAAAAAAAAAAAAAAAAAATAATAATAATTTTACTAAATTTTAACCAAATTATTTTATTAATTTAATAAATTTTATGATTTTTATTCATTTTCGAGACAAAGGCTTATTTTATGTTTAAAAAAAAAAATAAAAAATGCATCTTCAAAAAAAAAAAGAAGAAGAAGAAGAAGAAAATATGAAAATCAAACTCATTTTAAATCATTTTGCTTATTACATAAATACTTCACTGTGCCCCTCCCAACTCAGAGTCATCCAATGGATTCCATGAATCAGCCACAATCGCGAATCATGGCTAGTGCGAACAGACGCTTACTGGTGAAAATTGTTAACGGCGAAGATCTAAAAGAAGCCAAAAATCCTTACGTCGTGGTGGAAATGGACGAACCCGCACAGAAAAATCAAACTGCAGCAATGAACGGTTCAACTCCTCAATGGAATGAACATTTTCTCTTGTAAGCGGCCAAATTTTCATTTAATTTTTATTTAAATATTTTTAATTTTTTTGCTTTTCTTTTTCTTATCACCAGCGACTTGTCATCTCAATCGGCGGAGATACTGTTTGAAGTTTACGATAGTCCAGCTAACGCTTCAGATCCTCCAAAGTTTTTAGGTTTAGGTTTGGTTGGTATCGAAGAACTGGCTGTGGGTCCCGCTTTGACTCAGATTCTTACCTTACAACCGCGTCCTTACGAAACACAACCAGTTTACGGTAATATTACAGTCGATTTTGTGTTTATTGAGGGCGCTGAAGTACCTGCCTTCGCCACCAGACCGCCCTATAAACTTAAGGAAGCTCTGCACATTAGCACCCCTGCCATTACCGAGCATATGAAGAATGGTTCTAATTTGGCAGACGCTGCCGTACGTGCCTTACAAGAGGGTGCCTTCCCTGCCGCTACGGGTCATCCTAGTAAAAGTACTTTAATTATACATAGTGTTCAGAGGGTAAGTAAAATCAACTAAGAAATTAACGACGAAACGAAACGAACGAAAGAAAGCTATTTTTGCTGTTAGGAAATAAATTTGTTCATATCTAAAATAGCCGTCCAGCTATCATTACCCGCAGGAACCTGTAGAAAAGAGGGGCAAGTGTTCGTTTATCTGTTTTCACTTTTATGATTATCTTCACCTGCAGGCTCAGCTTGCTCCTTGTTCTGAGCTTAGGTTAAACTGTTTTTCCGACTACCGACGATTATATTCGTAGCAATTTTGAAAAGTACAGTTTCTTCGAATATACTTCCGATCACCCACTGTTAACATTCCCATTGCTTTTGAGGATAAATTATGTAAAACTAGTTAAGTTTAGGAGAAGTCAGAAAGTTTTACATGCGTACGAGCGAATCTGTAGTATTCACCAGCTCAAACAAGCTCACATTGATATTGTGTTGTTGTAAAGTTTTAATTGACTCCTTTCGCTGGGTCTGGAAAAAATTGGCTCGAGGTTTTAGATCAATGCCCCTTATACACTGCAAGCGGTACTTCATGTTTCTCCGAAGTACTAACCGTAAGATATAATTTTTCTTAAATGTGAGACGGGTGGGTGTGATCGTTATAATGGATAATAACCTACACCACTTGCGTATATATATATTGTGTGGGTATATCAAGTTAGTGCGGATGTACGAAACCCGCAGAAGAGCTTAAGATAGGCTCACCTTTTATTATATCGATCGATTTAGAATCATAATCTGAATTGGTCTAAGACTGTCTGTCCGTCTGTCCCGTCTAATGTCTGCCCATGTAAATTTGTGTTGAAGCTACATGTCACAATTTTGGAGATATTTTGATGAAAGTTGGTACAGTAACTTGTTTGAAAATGATTAGGATCGGTCCACTTTTTCGATCACCCCCCATGTGAGGCCCTATTCTCAAAAGTCGTTACATGGAAAAAAATTGAAATTTTCACAATTTCTCAAAAGTCGCTAAGTAGTCTAGTATTTCGGCATTCTACATTGGAATGAAGACAGGCTGGGGCAATTTTGAATGTCCTCTCATATAACGAAAACTGCACTTCATGCGACAAAGAGGCATAATTTTCAATGCTTCATGATGAAAATTATGTCATAATGGTAATTTAACATAAAAAAATTAACTGTACGAAATGTGAACCATCTCGGCCTATTTTATGTAAAGAAAAGTCATCCTTTATAGGGCAGAAAAGGTTAAATTTTAAATATGTTACGATGAAAATTAACCCATAATAATAAATTGGCGTAAAAAATGATAGGAAAATTACCCCAATTTTTGAACCTCTTGGTCACAATCATACTAACGGAACACAAGACTTCATTCGCAGAAAGTTCTACTTTTTAATATACAGCCTTATAATGGTGAGTTCATATAAAAACAGGGTATAATTTTTGTGTTCTATGGTAAAAATAAAATGTGCTAGACAATGTGAGGTAGACTTAGGCCGACTATAATGTTTCCACTTTATTTTCAAACTGAACTTAAGGACGACCTATTAGAAAGTGTATGGCAGGTTTCGGTCTTCTATTCATGAGCACGGCGACAGGGATGGGCGACAGTCCGAAACCGTGACTTAGGAGACAGAGTTGTCAAATCAACTCAGAACCTGATAAGAGTAATTTTTCGATACCATTAAGCATATATCTGAGTTCTGTGAAGGGAAAAAGTGCAGTGTATGCCTATCCTTTAGCAAGAGGGGAGGGTGAGGGCAATAATAATCTAAAAATTTATAAAAAGATCGCTTGCTTATAAAGCTTTTTTTGTTCTTTTGTTTCTTTTCATTTCATTTTACTTTTGGAAAAAAACACTTAAACACCTTTGCTGATTGGATTTTAACTAGAATTCCAAAAACTTAAGTGCATTTAAGGTAAAATTTGTTTTTTTTCTTTTTTGTTTTTTCAATTTTGTAAAATTTTCAGTTAAATTTCAATTAAGAAATTTTTCAAATTTTGGCTTTATGTTGCTTTCATAAAAATGAAATTTTCTTTAAAACACTAACAAAGCTTATCATCTTCTTGTGAAACTAATTAATTGATGTTTTTTTGAATGTGTTTTGTTTGACTGCTTAATTAACCTTTGTTCTGCAAACGAAAAAAAACAAAAAAGGTCGAGTTAAACAAAGACGGTCAAATGGAAGTAATTGAAGATGAAGTGTTGAAAGCGACTATAACGGCAGACGATAGCCTTTCACACCAACAACAAAATCAACAAACAGAACAAAAGAAAAAAATTGAAAGCAAACTTTCGACAGACACCACAGATGAAATCGAAGAAATTGTTGATGATGTGGCTGATACTACGGACGGTGTTGCGGAGTCTGTCAACGCCAATGCCCATGAACAAAGTGCTTACTCGGCGCAGAAAACAGGTAACGACAGCGCTTTAGGAAACTCCATAACGGAGGTAAGTTTGAAAAGCTGAAAAGGATTCAAAAGCATTCGAAAGCAAGAGTTTTCTTAATAATAAAAAAAAAAAAAGTTTTTAAAAGCGATTTTTCCAAACCGATCGATAATAACCAAATCCAAATTTATTTTTCTTTGTATTTATGATTTCTTTATTTAGTTTGGCCAACCGAATGCTGCTTCTTCACCTCAGAATGGTCACAACAATAACATGTATTCGTATAACGGTGCTACCAATGCTGCCCAATCTACTCTTAATAATAATAGTAATTTACCCCGTAATGGCGATGTTTTAAATACATCTACAACAACAAATGCAACGGCGGCGGTGACAGCGCCTGGCATCGCGGCGAATCAAATTGATTTGGATGAACGCGGTAGGAGTAAGAAACGAAATTTCTTTGGTACCTTGAAAAAACGTTTAAGTCGCTCTAAGACACGCACCCATTCAGCTGATCGTGGCGTCTTAACGTCACATCATAACAATAATGTTGCAACCCCTACCGGAACACTTAACGGTGATTCACGTTCATTATCTGTCGATCGTGCTGTTTTATCTAAAAGCAATTCACTTGGTAATTACCCGGTAATCCATCCACGACATGCACCTCATCATTCATCTCTGCACAAACTAAACACAAGATCACTTCATTACATACCAAGCGCTCGAAATAAATTAAGAGAAACAAAAGCAAAATCGTTGCTATTAACTGCATAGTACAGTAATTGGTTCATGTATTGGTCGTAATAATATACAAATTTTTGTTGCAGGAGAAAGAGAAGAATAGAAAAGAGAGAGAGAAAGAGAGAGAGAGAGATCAAGCGTAAGAATTTTTCACTTCCATGACATGTGTGTCTAGTATAGAAAGTTTCTAAATTCAACTTATTTGACACTTGACCTAAGTCAGTTTAACGGAAAATTGTTCTTATTCACTCAATATTTTTATACCCTACACCACTTGTCCTACAGGGATATTAAGTTTGTGCGGATGTATGTAATACCAAGAAGGGTTTAAAATAGATCTACCTTTTTTTATTATACCGATCGATTCAGAATCATTTTCTAAGTCGATCTAAGCCTGTCCGTCCGTCTGTCTGCCTAACGTTGGTCGATGTATGTTTGTGTTCTTGAGATATTTTGATGCAATTGTGTACATAGACGTACTTTGGCTCAAGGACCAACGCTATTGAAAATGTTTCGGAGTGGCCCACTTTTTCGACCACACCCTATATAACGCTCTACTTTGAAAAGTCGTATAAAACTTTAATTTTCGAAATTTCTCGACACAGATGGCTAAGTAATAGTATTACGGCATTCTAAATTAATGTGAAAACTTTGGACCGCCGGGGAAGAATATTTGGAAACCCCTCTCATATAACGAAAAGTGAAGTTCATATGACAACAAAGTCTAACTTTCCATGCTTGGTAATGAAAATCAGATCGTAATGCTGATTCGGGATAAAATATTGTGATAAGTGCATTATCAGAGTATTGTCCATATTGTGTCATTACTTTGTCCCATTTGATCTTTCGAAAGTGTCCATGAAAAGAGAGGACAGAAAAGGACAGAGAATAAGTTAACGCGACTAAAACTAATTGTAACCAAAAAAGGAAACAAGTTTCAGGAAAAGTGTACATTCCGGTCCACGGTTGCTAATGCTTCTTCTATTGAATTTTTGAGTACGTCAAGTGTCCTCGCACTCAAGAAATCCACCTACGCCTTTTCGCATAGTTTTGGTTCAGGTTCGTGACAACCTAACATAATATACTTAATATGACTTTGATTCTTCCAAGTTACATAAAATGGATAGTCGATTTTGTTGTTGTCGACGTGGTAACGTTTCGCCTACTGTGCGCTTTGCATAACGTAATGCATCCGTTTTTCATTAATTGTCCTTAGAATTAAAGATAAGTAACGTCTCCTGCATTTGATGTATTTTGGCACAGAACTCGTTTAATCGGTTTCAGAAGACTGTAGAACCCAAAAACTAAGCTATAGGCATTTCAATGAAATGACATATGCTGACAACTTAATCCTACACTGGAAGTGTTGACATTTCAGTCAGATGCAATCATTAAAATTTAATTCATTCAATGAAATGTGTGTGAAGTATGCACCTGAAGGCAGTAGTAAAGAGTGCATCTTCTGAAGGCTCAATATCTTTTAGATGTGTAAATAATATTTTACGTGGAATGAATTTATCTGAATCGTATGTAAACAGATATGTATGTAATGAATATTCCTTCAGTTCCTCTCTTTCTTTCTTTTCTTTTTTTCCTTTTTCCTTTAGTCACATGTTCATTAACATATCTAACTTCTTCTCATCTCTCTATTATATACTTTTAATTTTAATTTTCTCTTTGTTATTTGTTGTTTTTTCCTTTTCTTTATATCTTTGTATCGTTGTATTCTCTCTATCTCGCTCGTACGTTTGCGCAAACAAACGTTTCATGTTGTTTGACATCGATTTAATTGTATATCCAACAATAACAACAACAACAACAACACCATCCACAACACACATACATTTTAAATGTTTACTAACTGTGTTTAACAACAATAACAATAACAATAACAATAACAACAATAATAAATATTAACTGTATGTATGCAAATAACACGCACTTACTCTCTCTATGTTCACTAATCTTACATACATTGGCTTAATGTACTTACTACTCGTGTCACAAACTTGTATAAAATATTTGTAATTGATCTTGCAAATATATATATATATATATATATATATATATATATATGTATATGTTTATAATTCTATTTTTTGTTTAATTTACATAATTTAATTTATTTATTTTTTATATTTTTTCTCTTTCTCCCCATTTTTCATTTCATATTGGTTTGTTTTTTTTTTTTTTATATATATATACATATTAAATTAATATGTGCGGTGATTTTTTTTTTAAATCTACTTGTTTAATATCTCGGTGAATTGGTCTGTTTGTAATAACTTATGGTTGCGAAAATTGGTTTTTAATTTTTTTTTTTTGTTTTTTTTTTTTGTTTATTTTTTAATTGAATTTTTTTATTTCGATGTTTTATGTAATTATACATACATACATACAAACATATATATACGTGTTTGAATCAACTTTAATCAAAAAAAAAAAAACAAAAACAAAAAACAAAAACAGGACGTCGTACGGGTTTATCGCCCACTTTAGATCATTCAAGACGTTCTTCACTTTCAGAGTCCTCAGCTATCTCAGGTTTCTCTTCAGCCAGCACAAAAACTTATATACATGAAGCATCCACTCTGGTGCTTGAGACTATAGAAAATGGTGTCAAAAGGTGAGTTCAATATTAATATTGATAGATGTGCTTATATACCCATCATCCAATTTCGAGTGGCATTCATGCGTCCACTCTCAGGCCGTTATTTAAGTATGGGAGACCTTTCTAACTAACTTTGTTCGGCTTTTTAAACAATTTGTGCCCACGTTATTAAACAGTCAAAGCGATCTCAATATTCTGAGCATGTCTGCCTACAAGCATCGTAATAATATTTAAAGGACCTTTAGCGTATGTGCTCCCAAATGTCCGAAACCAACGATGATGGGTGTAAAAGTTCTTTTGTTTGTTTTTTTTTAGTTATTTAAGATTTTTTTTTTTTTTTGCAAAATATCTCCACAGGCATTTCATTGTGCCCTTGAATATAGCACAACGTCCCCGATGGCGTCGTAAGGGCACGAAACTGCATATTTACAATGATCACACTTTCATTGCTAAGCATTTAAGCGGGTTTGTATTTGTATATATTGTTCATTGATTAATTAATTTAAAAAAAAAAAAAAAAAAAAACTCATTTTCTTTTTTCCACTTTTCCATCGGTCCCTTAGAAGCGGCTTACAATGTTCAATATGCATGAAATCGATTCCACGCCGACCGGGTAAACAAGGGTACGAAATATAATAATAAAATAATAATAAAATAAGAAAAAAAAAATTATAATTGCATTAATACTAATAGGTACGAATGTCGTGACTGTCAGTTGATCTGCCACAAACAATGTCACATTCGTGCACCGCAAGCATGTCCTAATCCAACCGTGCTCTCTATGGAATTGTAAGTATCTTTGACTTTCTCATTCTTCACACTCACATTCCTAAGACACATAAAATTTGTGAAATTTGTTTTCCAAAAATCTTTTATTAATTTATTGATCTTTTCTCCTCTTTTTAATTTTTCATTCTTTTAAAAAATTTAATAAAAATTAAAAAAAAAAAAACAAATAAAAAATGCTTTACATATACAGAACCTCACTTCCGGTACTCACAGAAAATGATTTAATTTAATTTAATTTTTCTAAATAATTAAATATATATTTATTTTGAATATCTTTATATATATATAAAAAAAAAAAAAAAAAAACGTAGCTTTTCAAAGAACTTTAAATCTTTATTTCGTTAGAATATTTTATTGAAATTCTTTTTTTCAAAGAATTTTTTGCAATAATTTTCTATTATGTTAGCTTTAGTATGCACGAATTGCTGAAAAACGAATTGCAAAATTTCTTTTTAAACACTGTCTTCTGTCTTAGTTTTTATGCAAATTACTTTTTGCTTTCACATATATATTCGCCTTTCGCCTTTGGATTGCTTCTTTCTCTTAATATCACCATGCAACAGTTTTCTATATATATTTTAAAACGAGATGGGACGGAAATACATCTGCTCAGGGTCATGTCTTTAGATCCATTAGCAACTCTACTATCGATCGATAATCCATTCGATCGTTCGGACTTCCCGACAGACGTTTAAATTGCTCACTGATTCTAATAATGCACTGACTTTCTCAATGAAATTTATTAATACTTTAATTATCTCCCTATAATCAGGTCTTCAATAGTCAAAATTTTCTATACAGATTCTGTAACTCCTAATCCGACTTCATTTCCTAGCAGTCTTTTAATATTTTCTCTGTCTTTGCCATCATCATCAACGAAAGCGATCGTTCTTCTTCTTTAAATCAATGCTCACCTCCAAACTTTGCGATCTGCACTCTAATCTTTTTCCGATGCCATAGCTGATGCCATCATATGGTCATCGGTAGGAAATTACTCTCAGCTTGTGTAGATGTTCCCTCGAGCATACGAAGACGATCGTTTCTTTCTTCTTCTTCTACTTCTCCTTTAAATCAATCCTGACCTCCAAACTTTGCTAACTGCACTCTAATCTTTTTCCGATGCCATAACCGATGCCATCCATAAGGTCATCGGTAGGAAATTACTCTCATCTTGTGTAGATGGTCCCACGAACATACGAAGACTATCGTTTTTTTTTTTCTTCTTCTTCTTTAAATCAATCCTGACTGGGAATTATTCTCATCTCATATGGATGCTCCCTCGAACATAGGAAGACGATCATTTCGTTCTGCTTCTTCTTCTTCTTCTTCGTTAAATAAATCTTGAACTGCATTCTAATCTTGGTCCGATGACATAATGCCAGCTATCAGCAAATACTCTCATTATGCCATCTCGTATAGCTGCTCCGTCGAACAGAGTTGAAGCCTCTCAGAATATCAAAAGCGCATTCTTCTACGTTTTCCTTTGCTTTTTGTACTAACGAACAGCCATTATTCTCTTTGCGGTGATTTTAGTTTGGTTTATTAGTTTCGCTTTTTCTTTTCACCTTTAACTTAATTTTATTTTCAAAGCTTATATTATTCTTATTATAATTAATAGCCTTTCTTGATTTTCAATTTCCCCAATGATGCCAAAGTAATTATCTCTCTCTCTCTCTTTTCCTTATTTTTTTCAATCTGTTCTCGTTCAAACCATACCCAGGACGAATTGTTAACTTATTCGCCAGAGAAAAAGTTGAAACGAAATCAATTTTAGAATAAATCTTACTAATCAACGCTTCTTGCTCTCTCTCTCCTTCCTTCTTTCTCTCTTTCCCTACAAAAAAAAACAAAAAAAACCGAAAAAACAAAAAAAATGGTAACAATTTTGTAATTCGTTTTGCAATTCATGTCAATATAACATAAAAAAAACAAAAAAAACAGCAAAAGTCGGCGTCCATTAAATTTAACACCACGTTAAGCTTTAAATTGGAAAAAGCCAATACAATAAATAATAATCGTATAATAACTGGGTAAGAGTTTAGATGCATGTGATTTTTTTTTTTTTTTTAATAAAACTTTGAACTTTTGCTTTCTCAATCAATCATTAACTTGCTCTGTTCGTTTTTAGCTTCAGTTAATCAAAGACAAATTAATTGACAGACAGACAGAAATGCTCTCTATAGAGAGCAAAACTTGTCTCCCAATAACTTAGAGTTTATTAGTTTGTATTCTGCGTCAATTGTGCATGAGGATATTATGCGGATCGATGCAGAATTATTTTGTGATTTGGTTTAAATATGTCTGTCCATATGTCCGTCCGTCCAGTTTCCTTCAGTTCAACCTAAAGGCAACAATTTTTTTGATATATTGATGATATGTGGTACACTGGTGTGCTTTGGCCCAAAGACGGGCTATATTGAAAATGGTTCGGATCGAATCACATTCTCTACTACTTCCCTAATAATGTGTTCGTTTGAAATGTCGTTATATGAATAACTCTGGGGTTCGATCGATGCAGAACTACGATCTGAGTTGATTTAAACGTGCCTGTCCATCTGTCCGCTCTTCCGGTTTCTTCTGTTCAACCTGGACGCCATAGTTTTTGAGATATTTTGATGAAATTTGGTATACTGGCGTGCTTTGGCCCAAAGACGGCCGCTATTGAAAATGGTTCGGATCGAATCACATTCTCGACTACTTCCCTTTTAATATGTTATTTTGAAAAGTCGTTGTATGAATAACTATGGGGTTATGTAGGGTATTTGTTGGTGGGGGACACAGTCCACCACTATAATATTTTTACTTGTTTTTTAAGTAACTAACGGCATGAACCTTATCGTGAATGAACGCTTTTTTTTAAATCAAAACTCTTTCTAAGCTTAATGTTCACAACGCATTTTATGGAAAAGAAAAATTGAAAGCGACAGTTTTCTCTCAGTCCAGGCTCTCACTCTGCCCAATCAGTACCATATGTCTTTGTTAAAACAGGAACAAAACCGTTCACCAAGGAGCTTTTTAATGAACTCGAGTTCGAAGTCGATAGGTGGCGATATTTTTCGGTGTTGCGTAACCTAATCTTTGCCTAGAGGCAATCACACTGAGCAATTAATGTTCGGCAGAAAGGAATACGCTCGAAATCGCGCTGCCCAATCAGTCCTATAGGTCTCTGTGCAAAAAGGAAAATGCACTTAAACAGTTCACCAGAAACCTTTTTAACGACCTAGAGCTCGAAGTCGATAAGTGGTGATAGTTTTCGCTGTTGCGTAGCCTAGTCTTTGCCTAGAAGCAATCACACTGAGCAATTAGTGTTCTATGCTTTTGTGCTTTTGAAAAGTAGGCGGTGACAGCTCTCGCTGTTACTGTTTTGTGTAAACAAGGACACATGTTCCTTATTAAAAAAACCAATTTTTTAAAATCGAATTGCATTCGTTGTCCTAGCTTTGCCCAATGACCTGCAAGTTTTTCTGATTTGGAGACCTTTTTCTTGTAAATCTTTCGGGTTTCATGCGTACGTCGTGGAGACAATGGAAACTTGGCTGGTCGTATATCCGAACCTTTACATTGTTGTATCATTAAATGATGGACTTGAGGCAAGTTAAAACGTCAAAAGAAACTAAAAAAAAAGTCAAGACATAACCTCAAAAGTCATGTGACTACCTGCTAGCTTTATACGCCCGGTGAATGTTTCCAGTTAATTGTAAAATTATGGATCGGTTTTCCTCATTTTCACCAGCTCCAAAAACATAATCATTTTATGCATTTTTTTTTTTTTTGTTATTGATTCCTATACCCATCAGATTTTCTAATCTTAAGAGAATGATGGGTTTGGGAAAGCCTTAAAACATATATATACAAAATACTTTTCATACAATGTTTTTGAGTTTGCTTTGCTTAAAACTAAAAAAAGAAAAAGAAAAAACATTTAATAAATAATAAAAAAATATTTTTTTTCTTAAAATTTTTTTCTTTTGCAGAACGAAACTTAATTCGGCAGCAGCAGATCGAAGCATAAGAAAATTATAAGTAAAACAAATAACGAAAAAAACAATAAAAAGAAAAATATTTATTTAAACATATAACAAAAAAAAAAATTATAGAAAAATTGAAAGGATTAACAAATACTGCGAATTTGGTAATTAATTAAAAACCTTTTAAAGAAATTTTTTGTAATCTTTATAATAATCTAAGCTAAACTATACACAGTTTTATTATTTACTTAATTCATTATGTAAATTAATTAAGTTTTGTAACAGTTCGGTATAATTTTTAAGTTAAACAGTTGCAATGTTATAAATAAATATCTAATATTTCACTTTTTTATTTAGTTAAAATATTCTTTTTAAATTTACATTTATATTTTTCTTTTAATAATTTTCTTCTTGTTTTTTTGTAATTTATTTGTTATTTTTGGTGTGTTTTGTAATTATATTTTAATTAAATAATTTTATTAAAAATATCGCATCTAAAAAGTTGTTATAAAATTCACTGTTGATATCTGGATATAAATTTTTTTGTATAAAAATTTCACATTTTTGCTAAACGAAAATCTCTGGTTTACTGGAAAATGAAAAGCTATCAATGATTACTAAAGAATAAATAAAAATATGTTAAAAAAAAGAAAAAACATTGGTTTCTTCCTAGTTTTGAGTGCCGTAGGATTTAATTTTATACCCACTACAGTAAGATGGTGGTATGCACATTTTGTAATCATTCAGAGACCCTGTAGAATATACATATTCTTAATCAGCGTGACATTCATTTAGCCATGTCTGTCCGTCGGTGTGGGATGTTGTTGGCACTCTTCTGTCCGTAAAAATAAATAATATGTCGACTTGAAATTTGTTAGAAACATTGGAAGTTTCTGCACGCAGGTTGGTAATGAAAATGGGTGCAATTGGTCCCTGCAGAAACACTCAGTGGAGCGTAAACTGAACTCCGCCTTTCTTACCAAAATGTTGTACTTTTTTCCTCCTTACTCGGAAATTATTAAAGTTAGAAGAATGATAATTCCCATATTTGGTTTACGAAACACTTTACTCTCTAGGCCTAGAAATGGAACCAATCGGCCGTGTCCACACAAAGTTACGAGTAATTAAATTTAATTTTTTTCACTTTAATGGTTATATAGCATAACGCAAACAAGACAATGTTTAAAACTGTTTTGTACACATCTTAAATAAAAATGTATTATCGGGCTTAAAAACGGTTTAATTCCACCTATACCTGGATGGATTAATTTTTTCTACATAATAACAGCGATATGCGTATCAAATAAAAAAATTTGGAGAGTAGAATACGAAAAGCATAGTCGTGTGTGTGCTAGATTCGGACTCCGCCGAATATAACTTTCTTACCTGTTTTAATTTCAATAGTTTAAAACGGTTATATTGGCGCACACGTGGTTGTGGTTCGATTGTTAAAATGCCACTGGTCATTGCTGTATTATTAACTAACAATTAATAATAATTATATATAAAATAAAAAAAATATCATATATAATAATTATTTTGTTTGTTTTTTCTTATTATTTATATTGTATATCACCGGCTGACAGCAGGTAATACTCATAACATACACACTATATTTTTAAAAATACTAAATGAATTTTATTTATTTACCGACGATATAAATACATGTTTGTCATTAAAGGCTGCAGATTATAAAGATAGCTACGACAAGTTATTTTGTGTTAATACTTTTCTTCTACATGTATTTATATATAGGTATATGTACGTATTAATTTCGCACAAGCTGTCGCGATAAGAAATTCAGATAGCCTTCACAGCAATAAAAAGAAAGAGTGCAGAGCACAGCGTTGCTTGCAATAAATAAGAAATAATAAGAAAAATATTGCTTCCCTGAAAAAAAAATATAGTTTTTCTGTTAAGAAAGTAAAAAAATATAGTTTCTCTGTTAAACTGAAAAAACGAGAAGTGTGGCAAAGTGCAAAGCAATAACAAGTAATTGATAAACTGTTACCAAAAGGTTGTTGTATTAGCTATCACTGCCTAAATATAAGTCGGCACTGATTATATTGGTCTGGCAATGTTATAAAAAAAACACTATTTTTGTGGCTGCATATATTTGTTGTTGCAAGTCTGGTACTGTGTGTATTTTGCTGTTGCATTTTCTGCCAATAATTTATTTGTTTAAATTCGTTTATTTTTATCATTATTAACTTTTGGAATCGTTACCATCGCAAAATTAATGGTACTCATATTATGTGCAGCTTTTTCAGGTATTTTTTTTTTTCAGCAGTTTCGATTCATTTAATCACTTAGCTTCTTTTATATTTCATTAAGTTCCATTAGCACAATTATCTACATTGGATCTGTCTCCATTGCTGCATATATATAAAGCCTTTATTTTAGCACTGCCGAAAGTTATTCTTACTATGGAGACTTGCAATCTCAGATGAACTTACTTCGAACCTTAAGATGAACAGGAAATAAGTTTACGATACCTAAGAGAATAGCCACGGATGTTACTAATGGTCTTTAACTGCCTTTAACTTATTTGCACAAAGGAGCATAAATTTTCATGGTGAAATCTATGCTAGACTAGACATATAACATAGGATAACTTTAATGAACTCTTACAAGTGGGTCTTTTTTTATTGCTGCATACATTAAACAACAAAATTCGGCTTAAGTCCATTTAGTTTTTAAATCATTTATTTATTCGTTTACCTAATTAAAACATAACATTTGCATTGAAAAGAAGTAGAGAGTTTAAAAATTGTCTCTGGAAACTGCATAAAGAAAGTTATAAAAATAAACGAAAGTGATAATTAAAAAATCTTCAAGTAAAGGCAGGCGAAACTCTTCAAGCCAATTACGATTACTTCGTTATCATTTAGAAAAAAACTTAAGAACTTCGCACATATAACGTCTGTCATTTTTAGGCAAAAATTGTTATATATTTTTAAAACTAAAATTTATTTGTTCACATTAAAATTCACTTTTATCACTTTTCAACTTTACCACTACATTACACTTCCTACATTTGCTTTACATTTCCTTTTTATATAAGCGCAAACTTTTAAGCGCAAATTTTGACTGGCATCGCTGTATTTGAAACGAAATGCAATGCCGGGCAATGACTCTTTGAAACAGGCATTTTTTCATTTGTTTTTTCATTTTCAGTCGAAATGCATTCAAAAAGAATTATAAAAAAAAATAAATTATTTTTGTAAGCTGTGAGCAAAATATAGGAAAAATATAGAAAATAAAGTGGAGTGGCGCTTATAAACCAACTACTCTAATTACCCACTTTTTTAGTAATATTTATTTATCTTGTTAATTTTATATATTCATAACGTTTAGTTTTTAAATTTTTTGAAAAGAAATTTCTCATGACTTCCTTGAATTTCTTGAGCAATGAAAATATTTCGTTTGTTTCGGAGCACTAGCCTGCGCCTGCCTGCTTATAAATTCTTTAAAGAATAAAAAGAATTTTATTTAAAAAATAGGCTTTATTATTTAAAGATTTTAAAAATTAATAATAATAACAGTTAACAATTGTATATATATATATATTATGAAAAATAAACAAAGTAGCGAACCAACAATTCTAAAAAATGGCAACAACAAAACACACGCGGTCCTAGTTTTACGGCATCAAAATACATATTTGAGTGCACGTGCGGGGCAAATTACTACGCAGAGTTGCATTTTTCAAGGAGCTACAGCGAATTCAAAGGGAAACACAATGCATCACCGTATTATTTTATAGGAAAATGTAAAGAAAAATTAGAATTTGCAACAACTATACATGGTACGAGCTTTACATTGTGTTTTGTGCTTAACTAAATATTTTCGCGCTTTATTATTGTGTTAAGCAGCTGTTGGTCTTCTTCTTATCACTTAGAGTTTTTCTTTAGTGGTTTTGGTCGTAACAGCACTTAGGCAATACTTGGATGAAGAATAAAATATTTAAATTAACTGATTAAAAATAACGAGATAAATAACCTGTGCATTTTACATTATTATTTATATATGGTTGTACATATATGATTACAAAAATCCTTATATCATAAAACGATTTAATAGATTTAAAAGATTTCCTTATTAAAGTTATGAGAATTTCTAAATATTTATGGGAAAAAAATGTAAATTTATAAGACCATTTTCATGCCTTTATTTCATTTTTACCTTTGCACAATAGTAGGTTGGAAATTAATAGTTTCCATTATAAGGGGTATAAATTCGGATACCTCTTGGTGGACAGCATTTTTATATATCTGGTACATTAGCACCACTATGATTGGCAACTCCTGTAATACTCTTAAGGACAGCATTCCTTTTGGTAATAAATTATACTGCGTAAGATAAATATGTAAAAACCACATTATCACAGTTAAGGCAATCGACTTACTTGTATAGTACCCGTATCATTAGGATTTTCTACATGTATGGACCTAATGGCATAAGTTTCCGCCAATAATTGCTCCATATTGGCTCACCATCTGGCAGAAAATGCATAAACGCCTTTAAAGAATGTTCCAAAAATGTTGGATATGAACTGGATTGAACGACTACTTCAAAGTGTTCACTTATGTCTTGAGCCGCTCGTAGTTTCTGTTCATCATTCGATTTATTGTCCGCGGGAACGCCACATAGCTTCGAAAAGCGTTTAATTGAAAACTTTCCGCGTGCGTCATTCTTAAAATCATTCTTTTAAACCATTTATTAACGCGACTACTCATGAAAAGCTTGCAAAACTTGAAAAAAATTATAAAATAGCAGCTGTTTATGTTTTCGAGCCAGTAACTATTGTATATGTTACATATAATCGTAGGAAAACGTAACTGTCAAATAACATCACGAGCGCGCTACTTTCTGTTAAATAACATCACGGACGCGCTACTTTCTGTTAAATAACATTACGAACGCGCTACTTTCGTTCAATAACAGCACAAAGTGACGTCAAGTTTTCAATTCACGAAATTATGTATGCATTGACAAAAAGAACAAGAAGAAGAGAATGACAGTGTTTGTCAAAAAGAGCGCAAAGAATGTTGTGTCTTCTTCTTCTCCTGACAAACAGTAAATAACCCATGAAATGTGTTCAATAGCAATCAGCTGATCTAAGACCGTATAGCAAAAAAATTAACGAACGTACTCTTTAGTTATAATTCTATTTCTCAGAGTAAAATTTACTTTCCTGTACATTTCATTCACTGGCAGTACTGCTCTGATCAAAAATTTCATCTGACGGACAAAGTGTCGGTCGTGTCGTCGGTGATTTTCCTATTGAAGATAAAAAAAAATAAAGAAAAATTAATAGAAATGTGAAAAAGGTGCAATCAGATGCCATAAGAAAAAGAAAGAAATGTAAACATATTTAAAGCTATACACAAAAACAACTAAATACCAAAAGAAAATATAATAAGTGTGAGTGAGAAAAAGTTTTTATTGGCTAGGTTTTTCTATTTGGACGTCCGTCCTTGTTTTTTTCTTTTTCAACATTTTATATCTTAGCTTGAATTGAGTTGAATTCATTGTTGTCTCTAGATTTGTATTAATTCAAATGTGTGCGTGTGTTTATGAAACAAAATAACAAAAAAAAAAAAAAAAATACAAAAAATACAAAAAAATACATAAAATAAAAGCCGTCAGCTTGAAACAGTAGTGGCAGTTGTGTGTTTAGAGAAATTAGAAGAGACAGAGAGAGAAATCAAAAAAAAAAAATTAAAAAATATTTAATCAAAAATTTGTGCAAGAAAAAAATGCCTAATGCTTATAAGTCAAGTGCTGGCGTGTCCAAATAAGACACGCACACCCCGTTTAGTACATATATTGCGTCTCCACTCTTTCCCCCACGCTTTAACCAAAAGCCTATAAACGTTGTATTTTGTTATTTTCTTATAATGTTCATGAGGAGTTATGGTTATGAAGAGAGAAGAGCAGAATTTTCATTTTGCAATTAGTTTGTAGACAACAAAAGAAAATTTATGAAAAACGAAAAGGAAAAGATGGCAAATGCATGCAAACTGTTGTTTAAAGATAATTTGGAAATTTTGTTTTAAATTTTTTTGCTCTTTGTTGTTCTTGTTGTTTTTGTTGTTGTCGTTGTCGTCGCTTGAGAAAAATTGCAATAGTAACAATAATAACAATGACGTTGATTCAAGGCTCAATGCTCGCCGCGACGTTGACAGCGCTGCTTAGCTTGCCAAAGATGAAATGTATTGAACGGTAACTGGAAGAAAAATTATGTGTTACGTCCTAACTAACTAAACGAGCATGATTTTAATTTTGATTTGCATTCGCCAAGCAACGTAGTAACAATAAAACACAACAACAATAATAATAATAATAATAATAAGAGAGTTTTATATGAAAGTTCGTGATACTCGTTCTTAATTATTGATATTTACTTTCTTCGCCTACGCACCAGATAGCTTCAGTAGAATTGGCAAAGATTTAAAAAACATTTCTAAAAAAGTGGAAAGGCAGGAGGTACACAGAGAGAGAGAGAGAGATAGAGAGAGAAAGAGAAAATATTAATAATAATAAGTTAATAAAATGTACGGTGTCTTTGGATATTTATGGTCATTACATTGCAACCACTTGTATGACTGGTCAATTAACTGGCGGGTTGACTAAGTGCCTGGTATTTTTTTTGCATATAATTGTTGTCGTTTCAACTCATCGCTTTTACAAAGTACAAAGTATATTTCAGTTATTACGCAATTGATTGCAAAAAACAAAAAATACTTTATATCTTTAACATATAAACAAAATAAAAATTTCGAAACAATAATAATAAGAATAACTTGAGAGCTGAAGAATTTACAGTCGCTGCATAATATGCATAACTGAAATCTTGTGTTGTTTATATTATATTCGCTTAAGTGCTCTCTCTCTCTCTCTCTCACTCTCTCTTTGTCATTTTTTTCTCATATAGTATTTTGGTGATTGTTATCTTGTGCGTGTGTATAGTGTCTGGTCTGCTCTATTGTTTTTTTTTTTTTTGGCTTTTTTCTTACAACAAATTGTCATAATTGTAACCGTCACCATCGTTTAGTCAGCTGTGTACTGTTGGGGATCGCTCGCTCGCATATAACATAATAATGGCTCATCACAATGCAAATCTCTTGAGTTCGGATATATCACGTCGCAATCCACAAGATGAATACGAACTCATACAAAAAATTGGTTCCGGCACTTACGGTGACGTTTATAAGGTAAGTTTCCCTCAATTGACTTGGACTTTATTCTTTCAGTTATGTAAATAAATTACTCTGGAATGAAATCTCGTTTTCAAAGAACATTTTTCGAATCAAATTATAGATCGATTGGTTTCGTGATCTTTCTCTTTTTTTTTTCCGATTTGCTATAAAATATTTTACAACTGAAGTTTGCATTGAATTCGGAATGTAAGAAATGTTGAAGGCGAAGATCTTCTTCTTCTCCTCTCTTTCTTTGTTATACCCGTCACCGAAAGATAAGAGGTATATTCGCTTTGTCATAATGTTTGCAACGCCCAGACATCAGAGACGTCACAAACTGTATACATCCTTGATCAGCATCAAATTTTAATTTGATTTAGGCATGTCCGTCTGTTCGTGTAATATCCGTTGTAAAGATCTGCTCTCTGCCAACTTGAAATTTTGGCAGAAACATTGGACTGTCCGTCCGTATATTGTCTGTTTAAAGTGTTCTACTGACCGCAAAACTGAAGGTATGGACTCCAATTTTGCAAGACTATTGGAAGTTTTTACGCGCAGGCAGATACTGAAAATGGGCCAAAACGCTCAAACGCCGCACCACGTAAACTGAGAACATCCCCGGTATTCAAAAGGAATAAAAAATTGGTCTTTTGCTCATTACTCATAAACTATAGCAGATAAATGCACAAAAAGTTGAACGCATATTCCACGGACGATCCTGCAGCACATGTGTAAAAATGGAAAAAATTATTATTGTATTGAAATATAATTTTTTTTCAATATCTTTATACCGCGCAGAATAAAGCTTCAAAAGCCACATAAAAGTATATAAATTCTATAGCAGCTTCAAATGTAGAATGGACCTAAACATGTCCGTCTGTCTATCTGTCTGTTTGCGCAACAGTACGGCATTCCCGTTAGGGAAAACAAAGACATCACCTGCAAAGAAATTTGCAAGCAACCTAAAATTTGTAGAGGACACGCTTACAATGCCCCCAGACCTATCCAACGAAAAATTAGCCGCGTCCACTCCTTATTATAGAGCATGAAAATTGAGTACTTTAATTTTTTTTTCTTTTATCTAGGATTAGGGTGATGGGTATAAAATATTCGGTTACGACCGGGTATACTTTTCTTAAATGCCTCAATTTGGGTAGGTCCTGATTATTTTTCTTTTGTTAAAGGGAGTTGACAGCTTCAACAAGTATTTATTATAGAATTAAACATAAAGGCTACCATACTTGATCTTACAGAAGCTCACGGAAAATTTTGAAGCGTAATTTGCAGCTAATAGTGTATATCATATATCCGTACCAGTCCATACAACTTGCGGAGAAATTAATTTGTTAGATTGTGGGCGTGTTAAGTGGTTTATAAATCCTTTTTATACTTTGTATACTATCAGGGCTAAGAATGAACATTTATGAAGGACAGGATGACAGACGAATAGTTGATCGTGATAGGTGGGGATGTGGAAAGCAAATTACGTTGATTAAGAGTGCACTAACACATTGTAAGGTACTCGATGCATATTTTGAGCTGTAAGATGCGGATGGAACTCTTCCACATCGTTTGGCGGTGAGTATCACATCACATTTATCAGGCGTATTGTAAATTTCGGGTTTGGTACATGGTCTTTAAAATTGTTCGTCCAAACGTTTAGATTTAGATATATCTGCTAAGAGTGGCTAGATGCAGGTAGGTCATGCGCTTCTTGATGTAAAATATGTTCATCAAGGTCATCTTTCTATTTCAATTTTTGCGGCATTGAGAGTTCAAGTAGCATTCAAGAAATAGATGACGACGCCGTACGAACTGAGCTTCTAAATCAGTTCTGTATTTGATCTAACACATACACACACAGACATAATTAGTGTGATGTCCGTTGCATGTTTATGTGTTCTACAAATCGATAGCAAGATTAGTGCTCATCACCCTGACGTGATGGTTTTCAACAATCGAATGATTAGCAAAAGACAAACGATATGCGATTTAATGTTAGATCGCATGTCGAGCTTATGCACAAGTTCTGTGAATAACGGATTGCAGATAACAAAACATGATATGATTCCACATCAAAGTCCTAATCATACAGTGTCCGTTAACGGCGCTAACTTTAAAATGAGAAGAATTTTTCTCCGTTAACCTGCACTTGTGTAGCGCGCAAGCTTTACACAATGCTGTCATATTTTTGGTAAAATTCATTGGCTTTGGTTTTGAAAAAAAAGGGCTAAATGAAAGCAAAAAGAAATAATTGTTTTATTGTCAGAACAAACCGAGCAGAATAGTTATTTATCTTCTTCAGTTCTTATGCGTGATGAGCTATCATTTGTTGCGGCCGCTATAGTACCCAGTTACTGTGCTTAGTTTAATTTTCCATTTAATGTTCTTCTTTTTTTTTCTTCTTTTTCTTCTGCTTTTAATTATTAAATATATATATATATGTATTTATATACATTTAAATGCTACTATATGTATGTGGATAAGTGAGTCATGTGTGGAAATGCATTTCATCAAGCTTAAAAATGCATAGAATAATTTTACATGGAACTGCTTGGCTGTGGGGATGGCTGTGTGCACATTTGGATGAGCAGTAAATCTCTAGAACCATAAGTTAACATGAAAATAAAGTGAAGACAAAAAATAGAAAAAAAAGGAAAAAAACAGAAGAATTATAAAAGTAATAACGAAGGAAGCGCAAAAAACCACAGCTCAGATAAATTGAATAAAATCAAAAGAAGCAGAAGAAGACGGAAAAAAGCATAAGCACTTATAAAAACTTTTAAATTTGCCTCTAAATAGATATTCACATTCACTTACACTCACTGACACACACACACACACACACACACGCACACTTACATTATTTACATATGTATACTACATACATGCATACATACATATACATTTATATATATTTATATTTATATATGAATAAAAATATATTTATTTGCACATACATTGCAACGATATATCACTCTTTCTCTAAATGTGGTTATGCATTATTGCAAACCATAGTTTTTTTCTTGGATAGTGCCTCAGAAAAAGCACATAAACAAACAAAACGAAACAGAACAGGCAGTCTGTCAGTCAGAGGCATAGCACAGCATACATAGATAGTACAGAGAACCTTTATGAGAAACGTAAAAATAAAAACAAAAAGAAATTCAACAAATACTTCATCACTTTATTGTGTTTGTTAACGTATGCATGCATGCACGCATATATATGTATGTATGTACATGCATTTGTTTTATAATATGCATCTAAATGTTTGAAAGTGTAGTGCATAAATATGTTTGCGCGTGTGTATGTGTGTGTGTGTGTGTGTGTGTGTGTGTGCTCATGAAGGTTCATTTTTTCATTTTTCTACTCAGTACATTTGAAGATTCTTATATTTTTCTCCCTTCGTGTAAGCTCGTTCTTCTTACGCTTATTCCGCATGTAATCTTCCTATTTTTCGTTAGAAGGTCCGCGTATGGCTGCTCTCAGCTTTAATTATCAACATTAAGTTTATGTGTCTAAAACAGTTTGTAATAATTCTGTTTAAAGCGTTTGGATATATACGAGATGTGAATATGCACACACGCACATATATATATATATATATATATATATATATATATATATATATTTATATTTATATTTATATAAGTATGTGCTCACTAAAAGTGTGATAGGGTGGTTGAAAGTGTGTGTGCGTGCACATATAAGAGCTTATATGTAGAAAAAAAATTGTTTTCATGTTCCGTATATCAGGGATGATGTTGATTAAGATGTGCATGCCATAGGTGACGTCTTCAGCATAAGGTTTTGAATCGCTTCGAATTTCTTGTATCTTATCGCAAAGAGATATTCTTGGATATATATCGGAGAAACGTTGAAATCCGCACTTGGAATTCAAAAATTTCAATAATCTCTTAGCAAAAGCAATAAGCAACAATTTCGCAGATTGACATAATCCTTTTTTCTACGTCGGGAAATGAAAATTAAGGGCCTAGATGTTAACTCGGAATACCATACATTTTCTCTTAGCGGTACATCCTCTTGCTTCTGAAATGAAAACCTTGGGGAGTGGTTTTTCGAACACTTGTTGGCCGCCCCACATAAGAAATGGAGAGAAGCAATAGAGTTACTTAGAAGAGCTCAAGTTGCAACATCTTGTCACCATCCTCTTGCTTCTAAAATGAAAACCTTGGGGAGTGGTTTCTCGAATCATTAATACTTGACATCATTTTCATCCTTATATGCCATTTTATTGCTTTTTAGCCCGAGGTCCAGATATTTTTATTTCGTTTCAACAAAGATTGTAAGAGAAAATTTCGGTTTTTCCCTCGATTATTCCTTTTTTAGCTTCAACTGGTTATGTTCGGCATATGTGCAGATATGAAATGTACAAAGAATAGTTTTTTCGATAGCGTGTATCGAAAATTCGCTTCCATATCAGTTTATTTACTTTATGTAATCTGCAGCATTTTATTGCATATGTTGCATTTTATATGTGTTGTGTGCGTGTGTGTGTGTGTGAGAGAGTGTAAAACATATTTGGTTATAGCATTACACAGCTGTGCAAGCTAAGGAAACTATCATATCAGTCGTTTTAAAAACAAACGCACACATATAGACGGAATGCTTTCGTAAATACTTGCACACATATCCATATTGCTGTACGCGTACTGATTATTGAATATTCAATTGCATCAGTTTTTATTAACGAGACCACAAAGAAAAAAATGTAATAACAACAAAAACCACATTTACTGTAACTGTATCAGTGCTGCATCATTGCATTCATTTTAATGTTTATGTTAAGTGCTTTCATTTTTCTCTCTCCCTTTCTATTTCACTCTCTCTCTCTCTCTCACTCTCTTACTCACTCTTCGCATTTCAATTCACTTACTGTTCTCCTCATCCTTTTTCTCAAACCCCTTTTTTATAAAGCCGATGCTGTGCCATATGCATAGTTGCTGTTGTTGTTGTTATGCCCTTGTTGTATGTGTGTTGCACTAGTATTATTGTGTATTGTTTTATATGTTTTCGAGAATATTGTCTAGAATTTATTTAAGCGTATATTTTAATTGTTCTCTCGCACACATCCATCGATGCAACTATGCTTACAGATATTTATTTATGTGTTACTCGTTATGCATTTTTCTTAAAGTGTTCATAGACGCGATACTTACACTTATTGAATTCCTAATTAGTATTTGAGAGCATAAATTATAAAAACAATTCATGGAACAAGCGGAACGAGAGAAGTTTTGGTTAGCTCACGTCACTAATAGATCATCCATCAATGCATGCATGAATAAATGGTCGGAGGGAAAGACAGATAGATGGATAGATACATCCAATTACTTAATCTCTTTGCTATAAAAGTAGGTGAAAAACTTACTTTGGTTTTATTTTCACTGAACATTTTGCGTGCGAAAGCGAAGAAAGCAAGTTTAGCATATGCCTCTTAATGAAATGGAATATGTCAGGAATGTCAGTACAACGTTATCGGCTATTAAGCATAAGTTGGGGGGTTAGATTGTCATAGAAGTAAATACGT
Organism: Glossina morsitans morsitans; assembly: GCA_001077435.1. Lineage (NCBI taxonomy): Eukaryota > Metazoa > Arthropoda > Insecta > Diptera > Glossinidae > Glossina > Glossina morsitans. Next base: position 39,219 of record CCAG010010014.1, read on the forward strand.
ATCTCCGCGCAGGTCTAGGGTTCCGTAGTAATGCACAGCACAAACTTTCCTGGGCAATGACGGACCTATCTACCGCTGTTAAGGGTATTAAGCTTTTCTATCATCACTTGCGCTTACTTTATTTTTTTTTGAACTTGGATCGGCGCGCTTCAATTCAAGATCCAAGAGTAAACGACAATCATATATGACATGTAACATCATCTCTAGGATTTGAAAACATATTAAAACAGATAACAATGTTTGCAGCAAAGTTACCGCCAAGGACGTAATCCACTTTTGTATTAATACCATTTCTATAATATGCTGACTTGGTATACAAAATCGCATGCGCAAAAGGTCTCTGTTTACTGCGCAGCTTATCTTTTTTGTTTTCAAGCGAACATAGCTGGAACGCAACCATTGGCCATCCCCTCTTTTGACAAATTATTGGGAAGGATTATGGAGCAGTTGAGTGAAGAAAAAGGTTCTGTAAGTAAGGAGCAATTTTTTGAATTTCCGATCATGGAGATAAGAACTCTGAAGATTGAGACGCGACTTTATCATCCTTAACCTCAAATATAAAGAGCAGAGGTTTTTCTCCACTGCGCTTAAGGTTTTTAATTAACGCATTTGTGACTGTCGTTCGTTTGATCGTCATAGAGTTTATCGCAACATTGACTGCTATACGTGACAGCAGCTCCACCGCTGGTTGGCCCGATAGGACGATAGATATAAGGGACTTGGTGTCTTCATTTTGAATGGCTGAAATCGGGAACGTATGAGTTACCCCATTACCATTTGGGATATATTTGACTGATCGACTTCACCGTGCGAAAGTATTTGTTTCTTTCTCATTAGTGTTAAGCCTTCGAGAAAACATTACCACGATTGTTGAGTGAACGAACATATTAATCAACTAATGATTCCGCTATCAAGATTTTTCATTTTCTCCTTTCCTTTTTCCTTTTACGTAATGAGAAATTCATCAATAATAAGAAAAATTCAAAGTCATTTTGTTCTTTCCAAGCAATTTCAATGGATAATTAATGATCTGAAAAATCCATTAATAGGTATAAGAGAAGAAGAATAGAAAAATTTCTTTACATTGGCAAAAAAAAAAACAACAACGCACTATATGAACAAAGGAAATGAAAAAAAAAAGCAGTTTGACAAAAACAGCTGATTGTCGTTATATAAGCCGTTCATTGTATTGCAAGAAGAAGAAGGATGAAAGAAAAAGAAGGGAATAAAAAAAAGAATGAATAAACAAATTGAAGTAAAAAACTAAAGCTTAAAATAAAGCCAAACAACAATACATAGAAGTGAAGGAGAAGAAGAACAGAAACGAAGAAAAATCTGAAGAATAGGAAAAAAGGCATTTTTAAGCTTGAGTGGTTGAAATGGAGAATTTTTCTGCTTTGTTTTTTTTTTTTGGAATACTTACTTTTGTTGCTTTACTACAGCTGTTGAATTGTCTATAAAGGATGCTCTACCCTGGTGCTTGCTTCTTGCACTAAATACAACAAACACATAGACTTGACGGGAAAATATGAAAATCATATAATGGAGTATAAAGAAAACAATCTTTTGTTTGTATGCGTGTGCGTGTGTGTCTGTGTGTGTGTGTGTGTGTGTTCTATTGTGCATAAAGAAAAAATGCTATTATTAGATTTTTTTAAAAATACGGGAAAATATCTAAAAATGGAATTTGGAAAAGAAGAAAAAAAAACCCTATATATATATAAATATAGATATATATATATATATGTATATATATAAAATTCTTATAGTTTGAAAATGTCGAAGAAGGATCGTAAATAAACTCGTTTCGCACGAAAGTATATAGAGATTCAATAAAGCTATCGTTGGCGCGCTCCTCACTTAAGTTGCTTTGAATGGAATTCAAATCCAAATTTATATGAAAGTAAAAGTATTGCCGAGAAGCAATGCAGTGCACCATCTTCCGTTAAGGCAAAATTATTTTATCATTTGTTTATTTATTCATTTATTTACTTAATCATTGTTAATTACAGATATGGTCGGTCTGTTTATATATTAATCTGACGCAACGTAAAAAAAGATTAAAATGCGAGTGTAAGGGGTTTGCTTTTACCTAAGCAATTTAAACTGAGCATACAATTCTTTGAATTCTTATAACATTTTTTTCGAATTTTTTTTTGAAAACGAAAAATGCTAAATGAATGGATGCGTTTCTTTTTTTGTTTTTAGGTATAAATAGTGTAAGTATTATTATCTAAGGTACATGAACAAGAGCAAAATATTAGAGAAAGCACGAAATCATCAACCGAAGCAACATCAACAGTGGGAACAATAACAACAAAGTAGCAGAAAAAAAAAAACAAGCGTCCAAGTCCCAGCAATGTAATAGTGAATAATCACTACTGTTCTTTTTTATTTACAGTCGCGAGCAAAACTGAATACATAATATAACAAAATATTAGGTACTTGCGAAAGTTTTGATCAACAAATTCGACAGATAAAAATGATAAAGAAATGGGAAATTCCAATGTACATAAAGGTTGAATGCGATGGTTTTGTCCTTCCTCTACATAAGACAACAGTTTCCATTTAATCGTTTTGATTTATTCGGTGTACGCCGACGCTAATCATAGAACCCTCAAAATTGCATTTTCGGCATTCATTTTTCTTGTTGTTTGATTTGAAGATATCTGCTGCCGAAACCCATTAAACACGTTCAGAAGCTTGCGGTGATGCTGTTTCATCATATCTTAGCCGTCGATGTTGATTTCAAAGCGGCGATACGAATTGACTGAACATACCACATGTAGCAAGAGTTGTTTAGAGTACACTGTTGCATGTTGTTTGAATTGGAATTTCTGTCACGATCAGCTTATTCACCAAACCTTGCGCCTTCTGATTACCATTTGTTCAGATCGATGCGGTATGCTTTGCTTGGCATGCGGGTGCGCAAGTTGAGGAAAGAGTGCGAAGAGATGCGAAAGAGTGTTAGTGGGTGGATCGCTGCCAAGCCACATGATATCGTCATGTTGCGAAAAATATTGTAAAATGTTTTAGAAAACTATCTTGATTAACACACATTGCAACAATTTTCCACAATAAATGCTTTTGTCAAGTGAAAAAATGATCAATATTTTTGCAAACACCTAATATGTTGAATTCGTACAATTCCAGTGCTTATCGCAGTACAGCAAAAAATTTGACATAAAAAATTAATCCTTACTGTGTTACTAATTAAATGTGAAAAATACAACAAAACATATTCCATGAATAACTAAGTAAGAGGAAGGTAATCAAAAGTCCTTTGTAAGTATTTTGTTCATAGATCTCTACCTTTACGACACGCTTTGTGGCATGCTTGCTACAAGTTTTTCCATTGGTTCGTTTTTATACTTACTTTGCCACCCTACTTCAATTCTAATCGAAAGATCATTAATTTTGTACATTACGCCAGCTTTCTCTTCGCAATTGTCCACAAATTTTCGATTGGATTAGGATTAGGAAACCATTTTGAATTATTTTAATATGTCCTTACCTGCAGAGTATTTCTCATAATTTTCGAGATATTTTGATGAAATTCGATGCAACGACGTGTTTGGTTCACAATTGAAAGCGGCTCGTATCGTATCACATTTTCCACCACTTCCTCTATATAACTGAAAACAACACCTTGTTCGTAGGTATACAGCACTTGGAAGAACTTGAGGTAGACCCATTTCCTATTATACCTAACCTTGTCTGCTTGTCTGTCCGTCGAGTGTTTTATGAGCACAAATTGTAACTTTTGAAGTACTTGGATGAAATTGGGTGCAACGACGTGTTTTGGTCCAAAGACGAGACCAATTGACAATGGTTCGTATCGAACCACGTTTTCGACCGCTTCCTCTATATAACGCATTATTTTGAAAAGTCATTATGTGAATAACTGCGTTAAGTAAAGTGATGTATAGGATATTCATAGTATTTTTACTTGTTTTAAGATAAATTCAATAGAATTCGCCTGCGAGTACCCGAACATCATAAAATGTAAATGTTGTTTCTAGTTTTCTTTCTTGCAAAATTACATATATATATGAATTAAAAATGTATACAGTATACAGAAGAAGGATATGTGTTATATGATGAACGGAAGTGACGAAAATACATCTTCACTCGATCCGCCTTGGAATATTGCGGACAAACCAGCAGCGGATAATATAAACTTTACTCTGAACCGAATTTAATTTTCTTGTAATTTTTTCCTTCCCCTTCAAGGAAGGAAGGTGGAGCTTGAGTATGAGAGAGATAAAACAAAAATTTTTACATGTGTAAACATTGAATGGTGAGAAATTCTATTGAAAATTTATTTCATTCACCGACTAACTTAATTATGATAAGTTTTTGTTGTAATTTGGTTAATAGCTTTTCCACATAAATGTTTCGTTGTTCCTTTTTCAAACGTGCTATCACGCCAAGAGCGCCGGACACATCTCCACAAAATAGAGAAAAAAAACATGTGCTCGCAATATTCATTCGAGTGACATACTGTCCGGGTTGTAATCGCATGATTAATTTGTACCTACCACGCAGAGGTATCTGTTTCCTCCATTATTTTGCATTAATGGTTTTTAAATGTTTCATGTTTTATCTTCTGAACATATGTGCTGTTGTTACACTAAACGTTATGTTAGTAATTTTACGAAAGTCCCATTAGCCTGAATAAAATGATGTCCTCAGACCAAATAGATCAAAAAAGTGCGACTCTTATCATAAACAACCGACAGACAAACTAATCGAGAAAATTCCAATGATCAGTTATCAAGTTGTACGGGTCTCATGTGAACTATTCTGGTTAGAAAAACAAAAAAAACGATATTTCACTAAAATTTGTCACGAACAAGGACAAGGATGCCTGACCGTTTCTAGCAGCTGACGTTCAAATGAAAAGTAGTTCATGCCTCAATTTGGTAGTCTTTTTTCAATCTTGCATGAACGCTTGATGCTCGATCGTAGGCAACGATTGCTTTTTTGCCTCTGGTGCCATTTAAATATGTAGAATTTAACCCTTCCCAGGGCCGGAGCAAAAGCGCACATAAAAAAATTGACAATTACTTCGTTAGAATTCTGCAGGTCCTTTGGTTCAAGGACGTACATAGTAATCAAGAAAAAAGTAAGGAAATTATATTCGATTGTGACCGAATCTTTTATACTTGTCACCGCTAAGAAAGACAAAGAAAAGTAAAAGAACTAAATTTTAAATGCTTTATAATTTCCATTTTCAAACTAAAAATTTTTATCGCATAGACCTGTGGGCGCTGCAGATGCGTCCTTCGAAAAGTTTAGCTTACTTCCAAATTTCTTGTAGAGAATGTTTATCTCGTATACTACAGAGTCGCGCAAGCAGACAGATGGACAGGCGAACAGACGGACATGTTTAGGTACATTCCAAATTTCAAATTGACCAAGAATTTATACAAACCCTATGGAGTTTTCAAAGCTTGCTTCTGCGCTTTATTGAAAGCAATTGTACATTTTGATACATTATAATATTGGGCGGGCGGGGTCAATTAGTAAGTACTACAGCATTACGAACAGAATTTGTGTTCAAATTTTTGTAGATTTATCTGCTATAGTTGTATGTATGAGTAACGAGCAAAAAACCAATTTTTTATTCCTTTTTGAAAAATGGATGCGTCTGCAAGTTGCGTAATGCTGTGGGCGTGTTCAATTTGGCCAACTTTCAATATCGACCTGTGCGAAAGAACTTCCAATGTTTCCGCCAAATTTGAAGTCGATAGGTAGTAGATTTTTGCAACAGATATTGCACGGACAGACGGACATGCCTATATCAATTTAAAATTGAATGCTGCTCAAGGATGTATACACTTTGTGGCCGATAGGTAGTAGATGTTTGCAACAGATATTACACAGCCGGGCAGACGGACATGCTTAATCGATTCTGGGCCATGCAAACGTTTTGACAAGATGCATATACCTCTCGTCCTTCAATGATGAGTATAATAACTACAGTCTTTTGCCCCCAACAATTTCGCAAATCGATCGAGACAATGTTGGCACCGAAGGTTTGGATGGCGTAAATGTGTGTCGAGGTGTGTTCCATTAGTTTCAGATTCACAACAACAGCATTTTATGTTTTTTGTAAAAGTTGTTTTTTATTTTTTGATAATAAAAACCAACTGTTTGTAACTTAACTGTGAAAAAAAAAAAGTGAAAACATTTGTCTCAACTTCCAGCTTTCTGTCGTCATTTTTTCATTTCATGAGACGGTCAAGAAGCAAGACTTACAGAAGCAAGGCAGAAAGATCTCCATGGTTCAAATGGCTGAAATTTTAAATAACACCATAAGTCAGTGCTCTCTCGATTCGAAAGGAAATCTAATCAAAGAAATCCAGAGTTTTCGGCTGCGAGTATGACACAGTGGTGGTCCCCCCCCCCACCCCTATTGTCTTAGATCCTTCCTCATTTTGCCTAAATATTTAGATAGTGCTGAGACAAAGCAAGACTTTGGTTGAAAATTTGTCAGTTGGTGGCAAAGATTGGAAATATTCCAGCATCCATTAGTTGTCCGGTTGCTGGATCACTTGAAATCAGATGCAACTAAGATCCTTAGCATTTTCACGGGGCCTTTGAACAACACGATTTCGTAAATGTGTCGCGTGGCAGAGAACGAATTATTATCATTAAACACTTCCATCCGTATTCCTCCGACACAATCTTTGTAAACAAAAGACGACATACTGTTGCAAATTGTCTCAAATCATATGAAGCTTTGGATTATTTAATGTTATGCATATTCACTCACATAAATAAGATGCATCTGATATTTACTATGGCTCTTAACTGCCAAGTTCTGGCTTTTGTCTCTTGTAGAACAATTAAATCATAATGTCGCTGAATATTATTACGATAGTTCCTCCTCTTCTCTCGCTCGAACATCTTCTTCTTTCGTTTATAAGTAAAAAAGAACGGGAAAAAAGTAAACACATTGTTTCGAGCATTTTCCGAGATACACGTACAAAATATAAAAAGTTTACTGCCCCAATCTACCTCTACTTTTTATACCCGTAACCCAGAGAAATTGCGATTATATTCACTTTGTTGAAATGTTTGCAACACTCAAAAGTAAGCTGCAGAGATTAAACCAAAGGTGCATATATATGTATACATACGTTTTGAGTCGATCTAGACATGTCTGCCTACGGTAAACATTCTCGCGATGGCAAAAGTTGGGAGCCCTTGTGCATGCGCGTTGATATCGAAATAGCGCCAAATCGGTCCAAGGACGCGTTCATAGAGTCCTGAGACCCTACGCCCTTCATTTTAGGAACAAAAAAAATTTGTGTTTTTTTATTCATTACTCCTAAAATGCTATAAATGCATTGACAGAGAGAGAGAGAAAGCCGAGAGATCTTGTGCATGCGCGTTGATATCGAAATAGCGTCAAATCGGTCCAAGGACGCGTTCATAGAGTCCTGAGACCCTCCGCCCTTCATTTTAGGAACAAAAAAAAGTTTGTGTTTTTTTATTCATTACTCCTAAAATGCCATAAATGCATGGACAGAAATTTCATCGTATATTATACAGTTGATCCGTCCCTCGTCCCTCGCATCGAATTTCGTTTCTTTAATATTTCTTTGATGGGTATAGAAGAGTCGGCCACAATCACATGAATAATTGTCTTACTTGTTTTTTTTTTACCATCACTTAGAACAGTTACATACATATTCTTACCTATGTATGTGAGTATGCATGCATGCATGCATGCATGTATGTATCTAACTACCTTTTCTGTACATTGGATAGTGTAGAGCTACGATAAAAATTAGGTCAAAGTAGTAATAAAAACAAGTGACTTACCATTCTTTTCATGTTGTTTTTATCTATTGTTATGCTGTTGTTGTTGTCGTTGTTGTTGTTTTTTGTTGGGGTTTCCCTTTCTCTTTTCATATACTAAACACTCACTCACTCCCTTTTCCTTGGCCGTTATAGAACTACACATATATATAAAGCAACAAACTGTGTTTAGAACCACCTTTCTTAGCTTGTGGTTGATTGTATTTTACTGTTGTTGTTGTTGTTGTTGTTGTTGTTGTTGTTGTTGTTGTTGTTGTTGTTGTTGTTGTTGTCGTCGTCGTTGCTGCTGCTGCTGCTGCTTTCCTGTTACGTACACCTCATCCTCACAAATATGAGTAATATCTATCACACACACATATACACCCACACACAAGCACACGCACACACACAATTACAAATGCATTTACAACTATGTTGTTACTGTTATTTAATATGACTCTCTCTTGGCTGGTGTTAATGTGATTCTTTAATTTTATTTTTTTTTATTTTTATTTTCATTTTATGCTTAGGAGCATACGTGTCTGAGTAGTGCATAAGGTATTTTTCTCTGTTCGTTCTCCCTTCCAGTGCATGAATGAGTGTTGGTAATTTCTTTATTATAGTTACGTTAATAAAATCAAGTACAAAATCTAGTTCTTCTCTCTTCTTCTCTCTTCTGCTTATTCTTCTTCTTCTTTTTACTTTACTGTGATGAATTTACATTTTTAATGAATATTAAATGTTTTACTTGAATTTCTAAGGATTTCATAGTGTAGCATATTAAGGTTAAGGCAAAGAGAGATCATACATATATCGCGTGGATGTCAATTCATTCAAGAAATTCTTTATAATAAATTGTGGCATTGTGTGTAATTTAATTATAAGTACATATAAAATCCAATCGTCTGTCTTAATCCCTTTTTTTTTTTTAGTTTTCTGGGCTTAAGCGCTTACGCCAAATCTACGAAACGGATATGAAAACACTTTTATGAAAGAACCGAAATTTTAAATGCAATTACCGCCATTGGCGGACGTTAATGATGTAGCATGAACGTGTACGACTATTCTTACTTTGTTATACTGGGTCCAAACTTGTGATCTGTGGCAGGTGGTAGGTGGGAAATTTCCATTTTTTCTTTTCAAAAACGCGGGGAAAACATTTTTATATACTTTAAGACGCACCCCGATACAGATATATTTCATTCATTCAGTTTTACAGGCAATCCTGTGTTCATTCATTTATTCATTCACTCGTACATTCATTCATCCATTCATTTATCCATATCTTCCCTTTATCCATTTATTCATTTATACATTCATTCTTTTACTCATTCAATCATTCTTTCCACTCATTCAATCATTCACTCCTTCTTTCGTATATTCAATTACTCATTTATTCATTCGATCATTCACTCATTCATTTATTCATTAACTGATTGATTGATTGATTCATTCATTTGTTTATTCATACATTCATCCGTGCATTCCTTCCTTCATCCATTTATTCATTTATATATTCATTCTTTCATTCATTCAATTATTCACTCCTTCTTTCATATACTCAATTACTCATTTATTCATTCGATCATTCACTCATTCATTTATTCATTAACTGATTCATTGATTCGTTCATTCGTTTATCCGTACATTCAATCATTCATTTATTCATACATTCCTCCACACTTTCAGTTCATTTATAACACCTCATTCACTAGGGGCAGAGCCATCGTAACAAAAGCTTTATTTCCCGAAGAGGCCTTTAAAAGATATTAAAAAATGGCAAAATCGGAGTCATTCTTGTGAGCGATAAATAATAGGAGGCGTTCCGTGGATGTAAATTTCAATCTAAAAATAAAAACCATTTGATTTACATGCATAACCTATAGCTAGCATTTTTTGGAAATTTAAATTCGCATAGTAGGGGCGTGATCCTTAACCTAGAAAACGAATGCTACGCTCCAGTATTTAACGTAATTTTTCGGTCAGTGTGCGTTTGAACAACAAAGACAGACGTTGTTTAGAATCTTACGCTCATCAGGGATACATACACACATTCTATATGAAACTTTTTCATGTGTTGTTCTGTCCGTTATAAACGAAACGCACACCATCTTTCGGTGATGGCTGTAACAAGCAGGACTCGGCATAATTCTTTTCTTATTCCAATTTGTTAACTTTGATAATCATTTTAATTACCGTAATCTTTGCTTTTTCTATCTTTTTATACTCCATACCGCTTGTGATGCAAGGGCATATTAAGTTACACGCAACACCCAGAAAGCCTTCAGACAGATCCACCTTTTGTTAGAGCAATCAATTTGGGAAATTGATTTTAATTCAGAATCCATTTAAGCTTGTCTTAGACGGACTGTCCATCTGTCTGCTTTGTTTTCTTGTGTTTATATACAATTTTTGAGATATCCTTGATGAGATTTGGTACAGCGACGTGTTTTGGCCCAAGTAAATTTGATTTGGGTCGGAATACTATGGTTGTTGTATAAATAACAGTATTCAATCAAGTGGTGTGCGCTGCTTAAATTTGGACCGATGTTTTGGTGAAATTAAACTACTCTCCATATATTATTATGAAAAGTCGTTGTAAGTGGTGTAGGGTAATTAAAGTTGAACCCTGCTTAGCTATAATGTTTTTAGTTATATTTTTGAGATGTTTTGATGAAATCGGCTCCAGGAAATGGCTCGGGTCGGATGACTTTCTCGGCCACTTTCCATGTATTATTATGAAAAGTCGTTATATGAGCAACACTATTAAATCAAGTTGTGTAGGGTGTTTAAAGGTGGTCCTTGTCCCACTATAATGTTTTTCCTTGTTTTTTTTTTCTGAGTCTTGCTAACGTAATCGCAATAAAAATGTGTTGTTTATGTTGTAACGTTTATGTTGTTACAGCTTAAACTCTTTCTAGGCCGTTAAGTTTCATTATGTTACCTACCATCTGCATGGCGTTTATAAGATGTACTTCAGTAATTCAGTTAGTAATTCAGTCAGTAATTAAAATAAATTATATTTTTCTTATATTATTCTTTAGCAGTCCGGGTCGTTGTTAGCATACATATAATCGGAAAGAAATTGTGAAAAATTTTCTATATATTCTCTAGTTTGCATCTACCGTTCATTTGAAAATTGCTTCCAAAAAGCTCTACCTACGTTCTTGCGTGGCCTGCAATTTATAAGGTATTCTTAAGAGAGGGACATAAAAGTTTTACTGTCGACAAAAGATTGCACTCCATAAAATATCCATTTATAATATCTCGACAGTTAATAGCATGTTCGCATGTACATTGTACACGTGATGGGTATCCAAAATTCGCTTAAAGGTATATTCGCCTTCTTCTTACTCTTATACAAGTTACTTACATTTTATTAACTGTGCCTGCGAGTTTCTTTCGCGCTTTGTTGGCGGGTCTATGATTCTTTTGTAGATTCTGTTGTTGACTGTATTGTTGTATTGTTAAGACTACTCGCGGACGTTGTCCTAATAACTTGTTCTTTCCGTTTGCTTTCATATCTCCCCGTTAAAGACATTTATAACTTTTACTTTACTTTTTATCATTTATTTTTACTTCATAACGATATGATTTTGTCTGCACGCTGCGCTCTTGACTTTTCAAAGTCCATTTGTTTTTTCCATCATCTTACTAATCTCAAATAAATTCTGTAGTCGTTATAAAAAGTTTTCTTCATTTCTTCGTACCATTTATTGTCGTGCTGATAACTTTTTATTTATTTATTTATTTTTTTTATTTATTTATTTTTTCATTTCATATTTACTTTTACTTATCAAGTATAATAACGAACGGCAAGGACGAACGGCAAGTTGAAAAGTTAATAAGCGAACACGTTATTGCCTAAAAGCAAATAGCAATAATGCCGTCGTGGTTGTTATTATAAAAAAAAAAAAAAAAAACAATGTCCTCAAAATGTAATGGCTAAAGAAGCAAAGCAATAAGCGAAAAGAAAATTACAGTTGAAATAATTTTATTTAATTATAATTAAAAGTAAACAAAATACTTTTAGGTTTGCTTTCAGGCGACTTCACCGCCACCTTCACCCAGGATCTAAAGATAGTAATATGCATAACCTGTATCAAGTTTAATTGCCAAGCGACCATGCTATCGTTTAATCTTGTGTTTCATCACAGATACTGTAAGTCTGTCTAAGTCTATCGCTGGAGTTCGGAAAATGAGTACTACTTTCGTTGTTCGAAAAATTAAATAAACCTTGAATTCTCTACCTGAATACCGAATGGTAGTAAATATTATGTGCTTGCAATAGTTTTGATCATTTTTTCACCTGAAGAAAACATCTATTATCGAAAGTTGGTACAACAAATATTTTTCTACACCATTTTACCATATTTTTGGCAACATGGCGATGTCATGTTGAAAGAACTTCTACAGATTTGGCAGCGATCCACCCACCAGCGATCCATTTTCTCACTTTTTCTACTTTTCGGAAGTGCGTGCCAACCAAGTCGTGCTGCACCGCTCTGTGAAAATAGTAATCAGAAGGTGCCATGTCTTGTGAGTACGTAGTGCGGTGTGACAGAACTTCCCATTCGAAATGCAATGCAGTATATCCTGCAACAAGGGGCCAAAAGATGGTATTTTCAGTCAATCCGTGTCGCCACTTTTAAACCGTTGAAAACAAAATTGATAATTGGGATATATAATGGGGGAGCGCCAGCATATAGGCTTTTGAACGTGTTTCGGTAGCAGATTTCTTCAAATAAACAACAAAATTATGTGAATTTGGAAGAAAACTTTTGAGCGCTCCATGATTGGCGCCGGCGTACGTTGAATAAAATAATAATGTTAAATGGAAATCTGTTATTTTACATAGGGGAAGGTCCAAACCATCGAACTCAACCGTTATGTGCCCTGGTATTCTCCATTTCTTTACCATTTTCTCTCGTAGAAGTCGCTGATCAAAATCACCGCAAATCAGGCACTGAGCAAACACTTAAAGCATAAGAATAGCGGTTTAATTGTTTGGAATATGAACAACAGTCCGATTTTTGACTTAAATAAGATTTAAGTTGTTGTCATTAATTATAACTTTCAACGACAGGTCCATTTGTAAGGGTTTCTGTGATATCACTTTCATAACAATAGATTAGTTTCTGTTGGGCTATGTTTCGGCGATCGATGTACTGATATTTATTTCAACCCGAATATGCTTCGATTTCGTACCCCTTCGGCAGGGGTTCACAGAGATGGAATATCGGTTCACATCACATTTTTCACTACTAATTCAAATAATACTTAAGTATCGAGTCTTTGTCTTTTGTGTTCATTTGCAAAGGATTCAGAACTGGGTCTTGACCAATGGTCATGGTAAGAGCAAAGGCCTCATAAGATAACATGTAAGGATCTTCCTTAATTTTCTACTACTAAATACTTTCGACCGAATTAATAAACATATGTCATAATGCTTCTTCTGTCTATTTACCTATGAAATGCCGCTGACGCTGACAGCAGCTACGGTTCTTTACGTGAACATAACCTTAAGCCAAGTAGATAAAGTAGACAACGAATTGAAAACTAAAGAAATCGTGCTGGGATCGACGGCAGTTTTACATAAAATAGTGGATGAGACGATTAGGGAGCAGAGAACACGCTGCCACATAAGATGTTTACGCAAACATCGACCAAAAGAAACCAAAGTCAACAATATTTTCCGAAAAGGTTAAGGGAAGAATTTTTTTTTAAAATACCTTTGGACATTTTTTTCTTTACCTCAAATCTTTTTCCTTAAAGCCTTTGAAGGCACAAAAATGCAAAAAATTCGATGAATTCAGAATAAAGACTGACTAGGGTTTTATTAATAACATTGAATGCAAGAGCATCGCGGTCGGGTGATTAACAGATTAGAAGCAACGTATGTCCAAGATTCGTCTTAAGGAAAATCCCGTTTCACTTCCCGATTTTTTTTTTAGCTCACTTTGCTTTTTAAGATAAAAAGTTTGCATGTGACATAGCAACACTTTTAAGTTTTCAAAAAAGTTTCTAACTAAAACGGGGAGTTTTAAACCAGTGTTGATGGACAGTTTAGAACGTACGGACGCGATTGCCGTACGATGGCGAGAGAAGTATTTATAACAACAAACTGCTTGGAACTGAAGAGAAGAAGGAGAAGGAGGAGGAGGAGGAGGAGGAAGAAGAAAAAGAAGAAGAAAAACGAAAAGAAGAAGAAGAAGAAGAAGAAGAAGAAGAAGAAGAAGAAGAAGAGACACATACAATTAAAAATGATTCGGAGCGAAAAATCGAAATCAAGTTTTTTAAAGGGGTACTTAAGAAGATACAATTGACTGACAATGAACCTACCACCGGCGACACAGATGGGCATAGGATTACGATCATAATAATAATAAACTTTAAATGAAGATTTTATGGTGCACGAAATTGAGACAAAACATTTCGTTCCTCTCTAATTCGTGTCAATGAAGAAGTGGGAAAAGAAAAAAAAAAGCAAAAAACAAAAAAATAAATGATTTTCTAGGAATTTAATTGAAATTTGCTCTTTGTGTGGATTTTGTTGTGCCCTCGTAGGTCATGTCATGTCATTGTTTGCGCATACCTACTAACTCGCATTTACCCTCTATGCCTTGCATGCTATTGATATACAGATTGCTTTGACACACACAAGACATGCCAAATCATGCCAGCCAGTCAAACGTTCACTCAATGAATTGTTTGTTGATGCAACAATGTTCAGCTACTGTGCAGCTATTTATTTACAGACACATGACTCGTTAGCACTTTAAGTTTTGTAGACATCTGATGTGCACGCACCAAAATACTTCGACAGCGAACGCAAAGGCACTCAGATTTATTGCTTTTCTAAAAAGAGAGGAATTAAAAAATAATATGAACCAACATCGGATGCATACATTCATACAAACTAGTTTTTTCTTATTCCTGTTCATTACTTGTTTTCGCAAACACCACTGCTGCTCACTACTCTTGGCTGACATGGCTACCGTTTGGTATATACATACATACACTTGTGCATTACATTTTGGGATACCATACATAACTCGAGCTTAGGCGCTTAGTTACTCGAAACTATATTTGTAGACTTATTCATACATATGGCTGTCATTATGTGCGGAACACTTTTAGCTTAGTCTTATTTTCTCTGGCGTTTTTTATTTTAATTTAGTGCGTATCTCATTTCAATCTTTTTTAAACGTCTCTCTCAAATTATTTTATGATACTCTTCTTTCTTCCACTTGCTTCCATTTGGCTTTTATACCCCTCACTAGAAAATGAGGGAAATATTCGCTTCGTCTAAACGTTTGCAACGCCCAAAAGCAAGCATCAGAGATCCCAGAAAGTATGAGTATTCTTGATTAGCATCAAATTCTAAATCTATTTAAACATGCCCGCCTGTGCGTCTATTTGTCTGTCTGTCCGCTTGGGTAATGTCTATTGCAAACACTGTTCTGGCCACAAAGTTAAAGCTATCGACTCCAAATTTCTCAAAAACATTTGATGTTCTTGCACGCAGTTTGGTATTGAAAATGGTCCAAATAGATCGAAGGAGACGCTTATCGTACCACATAAACTGAGAATACTTCTGTTTTTCAAAAGAAATAAAAAATTTTTTTTTGCTGATTACTCATAAACTACAGGAAAAAAATTTGCAAAAATTTGAACACGTATTCTATGGGCGATACTGTTGTAGCACCTGTAGAAAAATGGAAATACATGACCATGCCTGCCCAATATTGCGATGTATCAAAATTTGCAAGGCGCAGGAACAGGCTTCAAAAAACCCCAAAAAGTATATAAGTTCCTGATCCGCTTTAAATTTGGAATGCGCCTAAACATGTGAGTCTGTTCGTATGTCCATCTGCTTCTCTGCGCAACTGTGGTATTTGTGCTAAACATTCTCCCGTTAACGAACATGTATATATCGCCTGTAAGTTTGCAAAAGAATTTGAAGGTAACTTAAAGCTTTCCAATGACACGCCTACAACATCCACACGCCTATGCGTCGAAAAGATTTACTTTGAAAATACAAAACTCGGCCGCGCTCGATTCATATTATAGAATATGAAAATTTGCTCCTTTTACTTTTTTTTTTGTTTCTTTTAGGGTAACGGTAATGGGTATAAAAGACTCGGTCACGACCCTATATAAATCTCTTACTTGTTTTGCATTCATTTTTGCTAATATTGTATTTTTCATTGGAATACATATACGCAAGGTTATTTACCATAAAATCGATCGATTCTTCTTCTATCTAACTTTAAACTTGGGGGAAACTTCGATTGAATTAGGATTCTGAATATGTTCCATAATCGAAATTTAACTTTTAAATGATCCTTTCTGTTGACAAAATCGAAAAGGAAGGAAAAATGAAAGATGTCTTAAAAGAGCTTAAGTAAGTTAAAGTATTGTTTTTTTCTCATCCTTCATTAAGGGCTGAACGCAATGAATGCATTTGCCTTGTGCAAGATTCAAAATATTTCGATTTTTATTCCAGCAATGCAATGCAAGGTGTACGTTATGTATTAGGTGTATGTTCTACGGCCAATCAAATTTGCGGAAATGCATTTATTTCGTTCAGCACTTCAGTTTTCCCATCTTTCCGGCAATGCATAAATTTTTCAACACTAACTCCACAACACTAAGTCTTGTATTGACACCACAGACGATATGATCCCTTTGTTGGTATGGTCTTGCAAATGGAATTGACTGTAAAGGTAAGCGAAAGGCGTAAAGCGAAGGTGGTAAAGAAGTGGTAATGAGAACAAGCAATTTTGTGGAAATACAGCGGAGAGCGTTACGTTCAGTATTATTAATGCTTCCTTGGTGGATTCTCATTATGAAGTTAGTGTAATAGACATTTGGTGTCACTTTTGGTATTGGGGATTGACCTAATCTTGCCTACGATTTTTTGCAGTTTACTCTAGTTATTATAGTCACAAGCATCGATGATGTCTAAAAGCAGTTCTCTTTGTATGCAACGCCCTGGAAAACTGTATTGCGTATACTGCCGGGAGCTTACTTATATGAGATGTACAAATTTAGGGTCGATTTCGCACAGTATTATCCAGGAAAAACTAGCAACAGTTACGCCCTCTCTTGAAAATAAGTCAAAGTGTTATTGTTTACCAAATACATTCCATTTAACTGTAATTCATTTCAATTAAGGGTCCAAATGGAGACTCAGCAAGAATTAT
>CCAG010010015.1:0-12770 GCA_001077435.1 Glossina morsitans morsitans
TATTTTTCTCCAAAAAAAAAAAAAAAACCAAAATCCAAACTATCTGCAGAGACAACGTCCAAATTATATCCATATTATAATCTATGTCCCGTTTTATTCTGTGAATTAAATGAAAGGATCTCGCACTTAACATCCATAACAGTTTCCATCTACGTGAACGAAAATTGCAGAAAGCTCTAAAGCATATCTTGTTTAACGGCTTCAGCATGTAAACTGTATTATACGTGCGACAATTTCTTCCGAAAATATTTCTTGACGATATTTCAAAGAAAGAAAATAAGTCAATTAGAAATTTGTTCCTCTTTCCGAAAGAAAACATAATAAGAATACGATAGGGTGGGTCACGGCCCGCCATTAAATACTCTGCACCACCCCACAGTTTTTGATGTCTCGAAAATTATGACCTGTATGCACATAAAAAGGCAAAGCAGACAGATGGACAGACAAGCTTAAATCTATTCAGAAAGTGGATCCGAATCAATGGGCATGAAAAATCCCTTTTATGTTACACCGCAGCGAATCATCTGTTATTCAAGATGAACAATAGACTCCCTACAATACCCAAATCGAAGGGAACCTTTAACCTTTATTGACTTGCCTCACGCTCAAGAATAACATAAAAAAATCTCATTCTGTAGAATAATGTCCAACCATTTATAAGGTGTATGTTAAGTAATAACGGAATGCGGAATTCCTTTGTCGCACCGTCCCTTAAAAAGTTTTAATTATCATTGTTGAATATTTAAGGGGTCAGTGAAAAAATATTGAAAAAGAAGCTCTCTGTCGAGGCAATGATAGTTTTAAAATTTAATCCTAATTTCTGTAATCCAGTTCACGCCAATGCCTAGAGAGTGCGTAACACTCAGGAAGCACAAATTTCCTATTATTGTTTTATTCAATCAATTTATTGTCATGCACACAGGTGACACTTTGGTAGTGTATATAGTTTATTATACTACATGGAGCCACTTATTAAATTGTTTATTGGTTTGTCATTAACATTAAACAAACTAGTATACGTTTTTGAAAGTTCGGTTAAAATTTGTCTCTCAGTTAAGTGTGTGAAATTGCTTTAGTGGCTATACAACGTGGTTAGCTATTCAAAATTTTGCATTATTATGTACATGTATGGGAATAAATAATATTTTTGACACGCCACACATACACACACACACACACACACATAGCCGCCAATGCAAAATGCTGATATGCAACAATAGCTTGAAATACAATGACAGAGAGGAAGGAGTATGACATCGTTAGATAACTGAACGAATATGCCAGAGTGTTTCCGTAAGTGGACAAAATTATGGAATAAAATATCAAAAATTGGAAAAATGGCATGGCAAAGTAATAAGCACTTTGAACGTGCAAGGGAGGGTGGAGGAGGAGAGTGTCTGCTGACTGTTTAGCGAATGATCTCAAATGTTATCATGTGGCCCGAATCGTATGATGGTTTTTGATTCTTTTGTTCGGTACTGTCATTTACATTATGTAAAAATCCCTGCCAAACTCGATGTGAGAATATGAAACAGCAGCGAATTGCTGACTCTGATTGTACTGACACAAGCAAACACATTCTGAATGAAACCAGCAATGAGTTTTATGTACATTAATAGAAAACGAATACTTGAAAGCTAGCAAAATTCACAGCGGGGTGTCACAACATGAAATGAACTTATGTTTTGTTTCCTTGGAATAAAAAAGAAAAAAAAAAAAAACGAAAATAAAAATAAAAATAAAAAAGAAAAACATAGAGAAAGAGGTAGAGCTAGAGCTAGAGAAGATAATCGGTGGGGTCGTGGGTAGAAAGAGTGAAATATTTTTTTTTTATTTTATATTAAAATGCAACCACACAGAATAAAAGCATTGCTTTTCCATACACCACCTACACACGCATATAAGAAAAACCACGCTTTTCTTTTACTTACAACAAAAGCGATGTACTGAATGAATGAATAACTGAACGTACATACGAATGAATGGGAAATCTGAATGAACAAGTACAACAACAAAAATATTTCTCCTTTATTATCTTTACTCTTTATATATGTATATTCGTTTTTTTTTCTTTTTTTGCTTTTTGCTTTGTGTATGTGTGTATTTGGGTTGAAATAAGAGAACAACAACAAAGCAAATGTCACAGAGGAATCTTACCGTGAGCTTTTAAAATTGTTTGCAACCTATAGAGTCGCTATTGCCGTTGCTGCTTTTGCTGTTTTCTATGTTTGCAGTGTCGCAAGCATGCAGTGTCAGCAGAGGACACTGTCAGTACGACAACACGTATAATTAAAAAGGCGTGTGAATTATTATTCCAGAAAATAAGTTCCAAAAAAAAAAAAAAAAAAAAAAAAAAGAAAAGAAAAAGAAAAAGAAAGAAAAACCAACAGCAAAAAGCAAGTAAGGAAGAAACTGGTATTTTGCATAAAGCCTGACGCGCAGTGCACAGCTGCATCCGCAGTAATACTTATTATTCAGCGAAAAACATACACTCACACACACAGCATACACTTATAACACACTATGCTTCAGTTTCATGGCATGCTGGTGCATAATACCCGAACCACGAACCTACACAAAAATTCATTTTTGTATTTTTTTTTATATATTATACGGGAACACATACTTGACTCTCTTTCATATATTTCTAATGTCATGACTTTTGTTATATGATATAATACTTTAGGTGTGACTTTTGCGATTGTGTGTGCTGCGAGCTCAAGAGTTTTCCAAAGCAATTGGCTTCATTTATTTGCAGTGGCTTGAACGCTATGACAAAAAATAAAATAATAAAAAATAAAAAAAAATAATGTAATATAACAAAGAGAGAAAATACCAAAATTTCACATTTGACTGAACTTAAAAAAATGCTAATAAAAATTTTGTTAACTGAAGTAGAAAAAATTATTATTTAATGAAAAAAATCTCATAACTATGTATCTGTTATATATAAAATCTATTTTTAATGAGAGGAAAAATCATCGGCCAGTAAACAGACATAGAAACAGATACTCGACAGATAAGAGCAGCGTGCAAGTTTTACGTATCAATTTTGATGAGGAAGTTCAAAGGAATTTCCTGCAATAAATTGCAATAAATTTATCCGTAATATTTTCGTACACCGGGCCAAAAGCCAAAACAAAACCAAAAACAAAAGTACATCGAGGAATAAATGCAGTTAATATTAAATGGAAAATACATTTACTCCTGGCTTCGACCACATATAAGGTGTTCAGATTGAAAAAGAAAAATGTGATTAGTGAAATTTATCTCCTTAACCCTGAAACCAAGGAATTGATTTTCCAAGAAACGCATTCGCTATTCAATTTGATAAATATGATAGCTTGGCTTTGCTTCAAAGGGAAATCAGCGGTCAAGCAATGGACAGGACAGCCGTGTTTTCGCGATCAATATGCGGGGAGTGGATTTCAGTTTTCATGCACACCCTTTTCCCCATTATGCTCTTTCTCAAATTTGCAACTTTTTCCTGCATATTGAGTTCATCACTCTTCGTTTGGGAACTAAATGGATTAATAATTTTTCTTATAATTGCATTGTGAACGACAACAGATAGTCGTCATAAAGTAGTCATAAGCAAATGTCAGAATTGATAATGTGACTTTGTGTGGCTGTTTGGTATTCTGAAGTGTTATCACAAACTTCAAGACTTGAAAAAAATGACCACAACTTTGTGATCATTTACCGAGCACTTCACAAAGAATTTATCTTAACGTACCACATTATCTAACAATCTAATGAGAATATTTGAAAGAATAGTATCAAAAACCTGGAAGAAAACATACTCCCAATATTTATTAATTAAATATTAATTCTTTAAGCATTTGTTTATATCATTAGATTTTCTCTGATTTTGTCACAGACAGCCATAGATAATTTGAAACCACTTAAATGTTAGCAGAACTTCCCTGCCCTTTACTGTTCGTGAAAAACGCTTGTCATCTTTCTAAAAAGTTTTATTATTCGTCAACAAGAATAAAGTCCTCCTCATTTTCAATATTATGCTTTTTGGCCCTTGGGTCTTGCGAGAAATGCATTAGTCATAATTTCATTGAAGTAGTCTTCAGTTAGGTAAACAGGTTTTGATTACGTTTGTATCTGCCAAGAGCTGGCTTTTTGCAAGATCAAAGCAGCGCAATCGCCTTCAATCAAAAGTAATCCTTCTAAACAGATTATGTAACGTATCAGCCTCTCTCCTCATGATGGCAAAGTATTGAATGAATTCTCGAAATAACCATTCGGCATTTGTTACATTCGTGGACTTATACAGTATCGTAATATTGCCTTTTTTATTACTGCCAACCTATACACTAAACCAAACAAGGAGGACATTTGTCTATACATATATAGCAACATTTCTCTCGAAAAACAAAATTTCATTGACATTTTACAGCTAAGAACGCTAAAACGAACGACAAAGTAAATAATCTGGCGCTCTATGCGTATATTGTATTCTTAGATTTCTATACCCATCATAGAAAGATGAGGACTATATTCATTTTGTCAAAACGTTTGCGACGCCCAGAAGAAAGCTTTGGAGACCTTACATGGACACCCATTCTTGATCAACACAAGATTCTGCATCGATTTACGCATGTCCGTCTGTCCGGTTAATACGTTTATCCGAATGTGTAATGTCTGCTGTAAGCATTCTCCTGGCCGCAAAAATGAAGCTATCGTTTTCAAATTTGGCAGAAACATTGGAAGTTTGTGCACACCGGTTGATATTAAAAATGGGCCAAATTGGTCGTAAGACACGCTTATAACACCACATAGATCGAGAACATCGAAAAAAATTGTACAAAAATTTGCACGCATATTCTATGGGGGATGCTGTAGCATTTGTGAACAAAAATGGGAAAATTTGACCACGCCTACTCGATGTTATTGTGTATCAAAATTGAATAATTTTTTCAATACCTATATAACGCGCGGAAACAAATTTCAAAAACCCCATAAAAATACAAATTCTTCGCCGTTGTCAACTCTTGAATGCATCTAAACATGTCCACCTGTACGTCGTCGTCCATCTGTCTGTTTGCGCAACTTTGCAGTATTTGTCGAAAACATTCATCCATTAGCGAAAATGAAGATATCCCCTAAAAATTTACAAAATAATTGAGAATTGACCGAAACTTTTCAAAGGACACGCCTATAACGCCCACATATCTATACGACAAAAACTTTTATTTTGAAAATAGAAGAAATTAACTGCGCCCACTCCGTATTACAGAGCATGGCAAGTTTGTTCTTTTACTTATTTTGTCTTTTTTTGGGGTAAACGGTGAAATATTCGGTCCCGACCGGGATTTAATTTTCTTATTTGTTGAATTTTTGTTGTCATATATAGAGCAATAAAACAAAAAAAAAAAAATCAAAAATATTATTTCGTTATTATTGTCTCAGTCAGTCAATATGGAAACATAGCTTTTGAAATAAAGAAAAATATAGAAATAAATAATAGCGCAGTAACTATTGTTAGGTACCTATACACTGCAGTTGTTGGAAGCACATAGCAATCAATACCAATTCCCTGAGATTATATTCACTGCGCTAACCACATAAAGGCATCATACGCAAGTCTCCCTGGGCAAAAATCAATGCCACAAAATATCGTCCATCGCTCTTATCTGGAATGGTTTCATTTTTCCGTGTTCTTTCGAAAGCTCGAATTACCAGAATTGAATAAAGGAAAATGACGGGAAGAAAAGGTAAGCAAGCTTGCGGCGAACGATTCAATAGCTACTTCATTTTATGAACACAAAATAAACTACACATATATGCATAAGCGATAATTTTCAACTGCCTTGAAAGAATGGTTAGAAAAGAATTCTTTTTTTTCAAATTCTTTGCTACGTTACGGGTTTTTGCGAGGTAAGAAAAAAACAAAGTATGAAAATTAAAAAATATTAGGAAACATGTACATATAAAACAAACTAAGCCCTCAACTGCGACCACCAGTGTGTAAAAAAAACCGAGTGATTTCTATTAACTGTCATGCACAGTTGCAATCCAAACGGGAGAATCAACAAATCGAATTATAACAATTTTCAGAGACCCTACGCAGCGCCAAATTTTTGATAGGTCATGAAAAAAGCGAAAATCTATCAGAAAAACCAAATTTTATAACTGTGTCCAGGATTTCAAATGCATACGTAAAACGATAAATTAATTGTGGGTCTGGCGGGAAGGGGGCTTCTTCATTATTTTGTTTTCCTTCCTAGAAAAAAAAAAAAAAAACACTTCAAATAAGTTAACATTATTCCCTAAAAGGTCGGATCATTTTATTAAAAAAGAAAAATAGGAGGTTCCAGTCTCGATTTTGGCGATAATAAATCCTGAACATAGTATTAAAATTAACTTTTCCTAGTACGTTTCAGCGTCGTTTAACACGCATCAAAAGAGTTCAATTGCTTAAATTAAATTAAAACTTTTTATAACTGACTTTGTTTATTGTAACTTTTCGATAATTGTATGCATGCGCTCTCTGACTCTCTTTTATGACATCAAGTATGATTTTGTTTTCTATTTACGGTCATCAATATCGTCCAATTATCAATTACCATAGCAGGGACGCAAATCAAATATAAAGATGGCTCACCTTTTTTTTACCAAACACAACTTCTTTGAGCTACGTACAGGAAAGTAACTTCACACTAATAATTATATTATTAACTTAGATGCCACTTAGACTGAAAGGGTGTCATTCATAAAACCGGGCTGGTGTTTACTTTATTAAGTATGAAGAAGTGAGTACGATTGGAGTTATGTAGCCTTCTTAGGTATAAAATTCGTAGATAAATTCGTATCTCCATTTATGCATATGTACATGTAAATATGTAAGAGATATATTTATGGTCGTTGCGATCGCGTTTCAGTATTTGGTTTTCATTTTTCAAACGCACGTATTCGACTTTTATGTTAAATTTCGGAATAAATTCTCTCTGAAATATAAACAAAACATTAATATTCTAAATTTGACATTTAAAAGTAAACAAGAACAGAAAAGGTTTATGCCAATCTCTCCTTCGAATATCTATGTAAAGAGATTACGGTTCGCTTACTCGCATTCATTTTGCTCAATATAAACACAACTTTTATTATGAATTGTTTTTGAAGGAAGAATTTTTAAATGAATTTTGTTATAAATTCCAATCTGAGTTTATTCAGCCATAAACTAATTATTTGCTCTTTTATTCATATAAAATATTCAATATTTCATACCGCTTGTTGGGTAACTCAACGTATTGATACCATTTTTTTTTTCCGTTCACTAACCTGCAAAATTTTTTAATTCAATATTTAATATATTCATTTTCTTGTATTGATGAAAGTCAACAATGAAAAAAAGAAAATATGGAAAAATATTTGTGTTTTTTAATTAAATTAATTCAGCTTTAATTTGTGGATAGATCGCAGCTGATTTTTCTTCTTTTTCCTTTCTAACCGAAAATTGTTTGAAAATATTAAACAATTTTGCTAAAAATAAGTTTTAATTGTACATGTGTGTTTGGATAAACTATATTGTTTAAACGATCATCTCGGCTTTGCTAACGCGATGACAAGCTAAGAGTAAGACTTTCGGTTATCTTTTTATGGTCAACGTTCAGACATACCCCAAATTTCTTTTCATATATTCTGCTTGGAAATGCTTAATTTAAGCCAAGCAAATCTCACACGCAATAGGGGCGGAAAACTACATTTATATTAGTACCCTATCCCACTTGTGATACAGGAGGTTGTGCGGACATAATTAACATGCACAAGAGCTTAAGATAAACCCAACTTTTATTATACCGAATCATTTTTTGCCTCAGTCTAAGCTTGTCTGTCCCTCTGCTCGTTTGATGTATGTCCATATAATTTTGTGTTCAGCCGACAGTTCGCAAATTTTTGAGATATTTTGATGTAATTTGGCACACTGACGTGCTTTGGCTTAAAGACGAATGCTATGGAAAATGATTGGAATCGGTCGACTAACCGATCACTCTCCACACAGCGCCCTGTTTTAAAAAATTTTTATATGAAATAAGTGGCAATTTTCAAAATTTCTGCACAAAGGTCACTCAGTAATTGCATTTCGGCATTCTGAATTGGTAAGAAAACATTCGATCGGCTGGGGTAAATTTTTGAATCGTCTCTCATATAACCGTTCCTACGAAAACTAAATATTTATACTGTAAGATTAATTATTTATTTATATAAAATGGCGAAAATTAATTTTCAATTGCGAATTGACAAAGAAATTGACTTTACCAAATTCGGACCACGTAGGCCTATTTCTTGAATACCATCACATGTAAGAGTTCTCAGAAAAAATAAATCCTTATATGCCAAAAAACCCCATATGTAAAAGTTTTATGAAGAAAATTTGTTCATGATAATAATTTGGCATCAAGATTAAGTAGACAAAATTACAAGCCCATGGATCGATTTCTTGGACCCCACTCCTTGTAAGATTGCTTATGAATAATAATCCTTTCAGATAAAGGTTTAGTTTTTAATATTTTATTATGAAAATTGGTTCATAATAACAACTTAACAAAAAAATGTACCAAGAGAACTTACATCACATAAGTCCATTTATTAGACCCTAACATTTGTAGGGGTATAAAAAGCCAGCCCTTATATGAAAAGAAAGTCTAATTTCTAGTCTTTTATGACGGAAACTGCGAGATAATAAAATTGTTATTAAGCAAATTTGCAAAATTTGGACCCAGTCATGTGATGTTTCGAACATTTAGCAACACGAAGGCTTGCATAAAAATAATGTTTTATGTTTGATGCGTTATTACCAAAGCAAATGAATAGCTGTACTAGGCGAGGTGGGATAGAGTGCCTAATGATTGACCTTTCCCGACTGTAATGTTTTTACTAGTTTTCAATTCGATGATGTATATTAGGTTTGCAGTGGAGGGTTCGGAAACTTTAATTTAAGATATTCAAGGGTTCGTTTTATATAAATGCGTGTGATGTCAACAGTTGAAAAATTTAATATACTTATGAAGTATAAGTAAAAGTAGGTAACATTATTTTTAATGAAAAATCACAAGAATGCAATAGCGCCAATAGTCATGTGTGCTGGGAGGCGAAATATGTCCAATGGTAATCAAGAACATGCTGAAGCTTTTAACATGCTACTACATGCGAGTAACATACGCATACATGAATGTCATCACATTGATTGCTACAGGCTATAATAAACTGAAATTCGTATGTTACATCAGGGAAAATTGCAACTGGTGTACAACGGTTACGTGGCGTGCACATATGCCGATTGATAAAAACCGAAATAAGAAAGCAAGTTAATTGTTGCTTGATGTTGATTGATACGAGTTGATGAAAACCATCAGTAAGAATTGGGAAATAATAGCAACTGTACTCATTTCAATTTGATGGCTAGAAGATGTAGTGAAAATGAAATAAAATTTGCGGAAAAAAAGAAAAGGTGGTAGGAGACATATACGATATGCACCTTTGCTAATACTATTTTCCGCGCAAGGGAGATGCTTATTGAAGCAATCCTTGCAGATAGATGAGAAAATTATCCGTACCTTGCAAATACCTTGAATCTTGTACAGTATTTAGTATCCTTGTGTCGGGGTTTATATAACGACAAACAGTTCCTTTCTTACTCCCTGCCTTTCCGTTCACCTCTTTTTGATCACTCCTGACAGGTATTTTATTTCCATTGCTAAGTACTAAGTGCATTCCTTCTGCTTCTCGTTCTCATTATCACTTGCTACCGCCTCGAAAGACCTGATTGTGTTTCTAAATTCCTATATAACTATATTCAATATTAAGATTAACAAGTTGGTTATTATTGTTTAGTGTTTGCCTTATTGACTGATGAACTCTTCCTTGCCGAGGGAGGACTGGCCCTTTCTAAATGGAAGGCGGTACAATAGGAACTCGAATAATGAAGCCGAACCATAGATCCTAAGAAGCAACACATAAAGACGTAAAGACCGAACAGACAATACCTTTAAACACGAATAGAAAACATATGAAATTTATTATAAATTTATTTTATGTAATTGTGACATTTGCATATTTTATAATGGAAGTAATAAACTGTGTACTTATCTCAGATGCAAGAAATTTAATGCAAATATGATGCGATTCATAACAGGTGGTATTGTAACGGTTGTCATGAAAGTGAAATCGAAATTAGATAAAGTGTTGTAAACGTGATGGAAACCAAATTCTGAATCGATTTGAGCACGTCCGTCTGCCGGTCTGTCTGTCTGTGTAATGTCTATCGTATAGACACCCCTGGCCGTAAAAATGAAACTATCGACTTCGAATTTGGTAGAAAGATTAGTCGGTCTTGCACGCAGGTTTGCTTGAAAATGGGACAAATTGGTCGAAAGATACGCTTATAGTACGGCATAAACCGAAAACACCTTTGTTTTGTAAAGCAAAAAAAAAAAAAAATGTTCTTTTTGCTCATTACTCCAAATTAGTTTCAGAATTCCTTTGTACAAACGCAATTTATTTTCAAGATTTAACTTTGATTTTTGACCTTGTTGAAGAAACGTTTGCTTTGTATCGATTTCATTATCAGATTCTTTTTGATGAATTTCTTCCCTTTTTGACTTCGGCACTTTTAAGAAATAAACACTTTTTGATTTAAAAGAAACAATTGGAGTTGGAGATGTATATTACTTCCACCTTCACGTAAGCCCTCTTCAATCGTAGTAAGGACGATAAAGAAAATTTTCCGTATTTATGACACAACTTACATATATTTCTCGTTTCTTTATCTTTTCATGTCAAATCCCTTTTCGAATCTTTCTCGAATATTGACTCGTAACGCATTGATGGCTCTATTTTTTTATCATCTGTATTCTACCCGAGAGTAGCACGTCTTGTCCTTCCCACATATTATGAAAGTTTTACTGTCCTCTTTTATCGTAATTCTTTTTTTTTTTTCTTTCTTCATCGTTAAGCGGTACATTCCTACAGATTACTTTACCTTCGGGGTTCTAGGGATTCTGAACAGCCTGTCTGCCTACCATTTCTAAAGCATCAATAGTCAAGTAGAAGAATCTACTTGATCTGTTTTAAATTAAACCGAGACAACAATTAACTATTTGATCAATGAAAGGCTGACTAAGCTGGCCTGCGGTTGTCGAAGAAAAGGTCATCATTTAATTTTTTATATAGATAAGACTTTCAACTTAATGCAACTAAAGCAGATAACATTTATTAAAATGCTCTGGGTATACATGAAATAAACAATCGGAATGGAATTTCTTTCAAAATTTATATATTTCCTCAATTTGAAATTAAAGCTAAAGTTTTTGTCATCCATGGCCGCTCATGCATCTAAGTAATTTAAAATATCACCTGTTAGGTAATGTGAAGCAAGCTTGTACAAGCATCAATTCCATGCAAAAGCCAAATTTCATCTTTCCTTTAAAATTTTGTACCTTAAGAATAAAAGGCTGGAAAAAATCAAATTATATCAAAGGAAAACTGGAAGGCAAATATGGCTGAATGCTAACTCATAATGCATGTGTAAACATGTTGAGGTCTGCGTGTAATATATCTCGATAGGAAAGGCCTTCCATTTCATATTGTATCGATTCGCATTTAATGCTGGTTATAAACAATTAAGGCCAAAAGATCGTTCATGCGCAAAACTTATTTACGAATTTGACTTTGAATTAACAAATTTTACAAACGTAAAATTAATGACAAATGCAAGCAAGCAAACGACACATTCAAGCTACACCCGCGATACGTACATGAGCGTATATTGCATATGTGCTCGGTTAGACATTACAAATTGAATATGCTTCAAGAATCACTCAAACAAAGTATAAACAAACGTATAACAAGCTTACAATCGTATTTTCGACGTTTTTACAATCGCATTTACATTCTAGATCTTGGTGCGGGGACTGTGTATTTGTGTGAACGTTTGTGCAATATTTGCCTTATTTCTTGCCTTTTATATATGTGTGGGTAACGAAAATTCCACGCAAATATTTGCACTCTTGCTCAATTTCCAAATGATTTATTTATCATTGAGTTTTGAGGGAAATTGTTTGATTTTCAGTATCGTGTCGACGGCTCCTATTCCCCATGCTCCTCTCGTCAATTGCATTGGCACCATCCACATAAGTGTATATGTAAATGTATGTCGGGAGTGATGATGTGTTATGATATGTTGAAAATGTGCCTCCACGTTTACATATTGATTTCAATGTTTTGCCATCTACCAGACGGCAATATCTGGGCGTTGATGTCAAATCTTTGACTTGTTCTTCTCGTTCCTCCCCTCTATTGCAAATATATATTCTAGAATCTTATACGGCATTAATAACATTTGCGTATATATACGCAAATGCATTTCCTTCTACGTGAATATCTCATCGCTCACACGTTGTAAATTCACAAAATTCCAATTACGTTAAAACCAAGTGAATTATGTCTTATATATATATATATATCATTTATATATGATTATATTTTTTCTCAATATTTATCCCTGTAGCTTTAGCATAACCCTGACAAGATCTCTAATAAAACTTACCACAATAATCTTAGAATTTTCTTCATTTTTACCGCTTTTTGTGCAGAGAAATCGTTTAATCATAAATACAGGTCTTTATTGCAGAATCTATAATACGTTATTTTTTTTGCAATCATTTAATTCTTAAAAGTTAGTATACATTACGCAGAGTAGAAAAGTCCCGGGAGCTAAAAAGCAAAACATATGTGTTTTTTGTTTCTTTTTAAAA
>CCAG010010017.1:0-47500 GCA_001077435.1 Glossina morsitans morsitans
AGAGAGAGAGAGAGAGTGAGCACGAGAAGGAGGGGGCGGGGGGACGGGGGTCGGAAGAAATTGAATGGGATTTGACGCTGCAGGGTTATGTTCACTTTTGAAGCGGCGCCAAAGCATTAACAAAGATTTTCACATTTTCTTCAATGAAAGACCCGTGAGCGGTCGGACCGAGTGATAGACAAAGACAATGGATGATGAGGAAGGTGTCGGCCAAAGGAAGTAATGAATAGAGAAAGCATTGAAGGAAGTGCTGAAAAGTGAAAATAAGTCATGGAGATGTTCATCGAGGGTAATAAGAGAGACAACATTCTTTTAAAGATTTGTAGACTGTATTCGATAGCAAAGGTAAAAGCGTAGAACGATCTCGATTCTAAATGCAAATTTTGTGCAGGTAAACGATGCAGCGAATTAGATTAACAGCAATCTGCATAAATTTTTTGCTTTTATCTAAATTTGAAAATATTTCCTTTCTTTGGTGTCTTGGCATCAAACTTACTTGGATGACTTTAATGCTTAGATTTAAATCGAAATGCTATCGCGTATCTATTTGAAATTGAAATTAAAATTTGATATCGAATTTCGGTAAAAAGATGGGAAACTCTCCATGTTATTATTGTTACCGTAAGAGATGGCAAGAGATGTTAGATTAATTGCTCGATTATTAAGATGTTCACTTATAAAATACATTTTTTTATTGACCACTTGAAGCAATAAATTGCAATGTTCTCTTCAATTAGATGTTATAAAATGCAATTTATACAAAGCAGTACACATTTTCATTGCTTAAGAACGAGGAGAAAACAAGAAAAGAAGAGAAAAATGTTTCTTTTCTCGAGGCCACTACTAGAAACTATTTATAAATGCAAATGTTGGCTAACTAAGTAATTGATAATTGTATTGCAAGCCATGGCTGGCAGAAAATTTCTTGCATGCATCACCCAGGGAATAAAACGAAAAAGATATGCATCATAAACATTGTAATGTATGTTTGTATACTTTATTTTTATTAATACAAAATACTCGAATGTTTTTGTTTGCTCGAATTATGACCTTAAAATTTGGTAGAGCAAAACTTGGCTTAAACTCTCCCCCTTTCCCTTTCCCTTTCCCTTTCTTTTTCCTTTTCCCTTTCCCTTTCCCTTTCCCTTTCCCTTTCCCTTTCCCTTTCCCTTTCCCTTTCCCTTTCCCTTTCCCTTTCCCTTTCCCTTTCCCTTTCCCTTTCCCTTTCCCTTTCCCTTTCCCTTTCCCTTTCCCTTTCCCTTTCCCTTTCCCTTTCCCTTTCCCTTTCCCTTTCCCTTTCCCTTTCCCTTTCCCTTTCCCTTTCCCTTTCCCTTTCCCTTTCCCTTTCCCTTTTCTTCTTCCCTTTTTTGAAAATTGCTCAATGGCATCTTGTTTTTGCTTAGAAGGGTGAGGAGCTTTTCCATACGATAACGATAACGAACTAGAGAGACCAGATAATATTGTCGGGCAGACTTTTTACTCATGCAGTAGTAGTGGACTTGGCCAACGCCAAGTCGTCGAATACGCTGTATATAAGTGATTTGTGGTACAAGAAAGAAGACTATAGGTTACTATGCCGAATGTCGAGTCGAGAAGTGGTCTTAAGAAACGACAAAACGGATCGCTTTCGATTGTTTCGTAACCCTTCCTGTTTAGGGATTAAGCTTACTTAACTAGTAACATATCTTTCTTGTGAAATTTCATCCTTAGAACCATTTCGGAGAATTGCGTTCCAACTCCTCCTCTGCCAAGTTTTTCTTGCATTTCTACAATCCCTACCCAATCGATCATATTCACCATTTCTAGAAGATACCTTAGAGCTTTCGGTTCAGTTCGTTATAAACACCCAAGACAACGATCCCTATATCCTTACGGGATGCTTTTTAGTTCATACATCATGACTTAATGTCTATTGCCACCTATTTACAGACACCTATTATCCATTATCGCACCCATTGTCAGGCTTTCCAACCCTACGCCGCCTTTCGTTTGATTTAAACCTACGTGCTATATACAAGGCAAGCTTTTTCCCTTAATTACCAATTCTTTGATGACAAGTAATGAGAAGAAGGATGACAAAGTAAGTAAGTGCGTGCTTTGTACAAATATATTTTTGTGGAAGCTATAGTTTTTCCATTTTACATACAGTGCTTCATTCTACATCATTGGACCAAAATGAATGTTATGGAAAAACAAATGGAAACACTATAGTCGGGCTAGGCCGACCCTACACTACATTGTGTAACATAATTCTTATTTTTTTCGCATAGAACACAAAAATTATACCCTATTTTTATATGAACTTACTATTATGGAACTGCACACTAAAAATTAGATATCTTTGCATAAGGGCTTATTTCCCGTCAGAGGCTCAAAACTTAGATAGATCAGCACAGTTAAATCAAAATCAAATCATTACTGTTTTCAATCAATTTCCATAATAAATAATTAAAATGTCGACTTTTCTCCCCTAAGAGACGAAAATTTTTGTACAAATTCTAATATAAGATAAGATTCAAATATCGGTAGGTATAGATGGTCCAACTGTTGTAGAGTTAATTTTTATATCAAATTACGTTTGTAATGTAAATTTTCATCCTAACATATTAGCCCTAAGAAATAAACATTTCGTAAAAATCTTTATATAGGATAGAATTCAAATATAGGCGTAGCTGGTCCAAATTTGGGATAGTGAATTTTTTCATCTTAAATTACCATTAGGAGCTCAAGTTTAATCATAGCATAATAAAATTGAGACTTTTCTGCCCGACAAAGGATCAATTTGCGCGAAAATCAATATATAGGGTAAGATCTAAAAGGGCGTTCGAAACCTTCTCATTCTAAAGCGTTGAAAATTCGACACTTTTGCCGTAAGCAGTGTAGTTTTCGTTATATGAGAGGCCGGCTCAAAAAATTACCCCCAACCCTTCCAAAATTTTCATATCAATTTAGAATGCCGAAATACTGCAACTTAGCCACTTTTGCGGAAAGTTTTTGAAAATTGCAACTTTTCAAGAAACTGGACCGATCCAAATCATTTTCAACAGCGTTCGTCCATGATTCAAAAAGTGTAGGTGTTGCGACAACAATTGCTTGAACACAACTTTACATGGACAGCCATCAGACAGATTTAGATTAAGAAAATGCTTTTGAATCGATCGGTACAAGAAAAGATGGGTCGATCTTAAGCCTTTCTGCTTGTTACATACGTTCCCATAAACTTAACATATAATACACTGGTACCACAAGTGTTGTAAGGTATAATAAATATTCTCTGTTATTGTTGCAATACATAGGCAGCATAATGGCAATTTAAGTCACGCTTTCAGCAGTAGAGTCGACGTTATATACAATGGTTTTTTTAGAACACCTACTCTTGCGTAGTGTATAACGCTTAAAATGCCATCTTATGCGTTTATGTCTCATTCGAATT
Organism: Glossina morsitans morsitans; assembly: GCA_001077435.1. NCBI lineage: Eukaryota > Metazoa > Arthropoda > Insecta > Diptera > Glossinidae > Glossina > Glossina morsitans. The sequence goes on from CCAG010010017.1 coordinate 3,434, forward strand.
TGGGATAATAACGTATGGATGCGGGGGATTGTAGACTAATGAACAAATCTTTAATTATTGTAGATTTATTTTAGATTCTTCGTTACTATGATATGGTTTCCCGGAATTTCACAATTTTTAGAGTATTCATGGATAATATAAAGAAGAATACGAAAATAAACGGACCAGATTGAGAATATTAAACTTCTGCGGTTTCTTTATTCTCATCATAGTTCTTCAATGATAACTACAACGATAGTTCTACATAAACTTGGTTTCAGCATAGCATTACTAATGAAACTCATATCCATACACTTTCGTTTGCATTCGAATTGTAATCTATTATACTTTTTGATTATAATAAACACAAACTTCATCAGATCATTGTTTGAGGGAATTTCGATTTTTTTATCCCTGCCACGCTCTCAAGCTATTGATGAAACAGCTTGCATGAATGAATGATATTTTATTTAAAAAAATTTCATTTGCATTTATTATTTTTTTATTTGAAATCCAATTTAATTCTATTGCAGCATTAGGTACTTTAAGTCACAATACTTTCTTGCGAACGCTATGGCTATAGACAGAAAAAAAGAAGAGAAAAGCAAAGAAAAGAAAAAAAAAATCAAATTTCATATCTAAATTAATTTTCTTTTGCTAGTTTCTGCTTGACATACATTTATAAACGCGCAAACACACATACACACACACACACAAACATATTTATACTTATGTGTATATATATATGTATAAATATTCGCACAAATGTGTCTTGAAAAAGTCACCTGAGAGTATTCAGTTGTAGTCTTGCTTGTAATCCTTCTCTAGTATGCATTCAAACAAAACAATAGGAATAGCAATGGCAATAGCAACAGTTACAGCAACAGCAACAGCAACAGCAACAGGCTCTTGTGACATAATACGTAATGCAACATTTCAAAACTGCACGTAGAGTACATTTAAAATTCTCTATGGAATATGTCATATGTTTCTATTGTTAGCGAGAGATGAGATATTTTCTTCTTTTTCCATTCGTTGAATATGCTTTAGTTTTATGAGTAAATATATGTAAGTAAGTAAGTAAGTAAGTATGTATGTATTTATGTATGTATATATTTTATGTGCAGTTGTTAATGCCTGCTGCTACAATAATACGCTCTGTGTAAACGTGGATGCGAATGTTTGCAATTTTGTTGTCATACTGTGACAATGGCCAGAATGAATGTATATATATCTATATACATATATATGTCTATATGTATATATATATGTTTATATATATGCATAAGGGTATCTGTGTGCGTGTGCCAAAACATTTAAATCAAAATGATAAAGTTGCATACTTGAGAAGAGTTATGCCACAAGTAGCAAACATCAGCAACACTACCATCAGCACAAAAGCACACCATAGCTACCACCCTTACTAATATCAACAATGCCAACATTGCCAACAGCAACAAATAAGTCGCCAACAACACAATGGCATCCTATCTAAACAGCAATTGCAACAATTTGTAAAGAAAACATACTGATGAGAAAAAAAAACAATAACATGTATGTATGTATGTGTGTCTATGTGTGTATGTGTGTGTGTGTGTGTGTGTGTGTACTTCTAACTTTTTCACAACAAAAAACAAAAAAAAAATAAAAATTAAAAAAAAGAAGAAAAAAAAACAAACTTTAGAGACAATTTGTAGGCAAAAAAACAGAAAAATGGAAAAAAAATAAAGAAAGAGAGAGAAATAAATAAAATAAAACAAACACCAAAATTGTGATGAAAACAATGGCTACTTTTGTTGCATGTTACATGTCCGCAGAAAAAACAGCAATTAGAATGAAGTTAAACACAATATTTACATTACAAAGCGACAAAGAGAAAGAAAGGGAGCAAAAGAGAAAAAAAAAGAGCGAGAAAGAGAAGAATATAGTGATTCTTGTACCTACCATTTCATCCACATATATCTCTACGTGGACTAAAACAATATATTTATAATTGAAACTCAGTTTGAAACATCTCCAAACTGCGTGTTGGGTCGTATGAGTTACGTGCACGTAAACGATAATATTTTTTAACATTATACATATATGTTTCGAAATAAAATGACGAACATGTGGGGGCGTATAAATTATGCATATAACAGGTTTTGTTATTTCATAGTTGAAATAATAAAATTTTCGGACCGTTGACGTATGAGTTTCATGCAATTATATGAACATGAAAATATTTTTCTTAATTCATTGCTATTCAAATATTTCTGCTTTATATGTAAATGTTATAGAATAGATTCAGTCATTTATGCAAATTCTTTTGCCGAAATCGATGAAAGCTATGTTCGTAAAAGTTTTAAATCTTTTAACAAAATATTTACGCATTTAATATCACACACACACACACACACAAGTTTTTAAAATTAATATCGATCGAACGGATCGACGGATGAACGGATATACTTTATAATTATTACAAATATTTATCGTTGCAAAGATCATAAAAAACTTAACATAACTTGGTAGTGAAGAAGAGGATATAACCGAAAATAAAATAGGAACTAAAATGCCCCTGTTATTATCATTGTTGCCAGTAGTCTACTTTGCTTTGGTTTATGTTATTCTACATATTTTTGTTTTGTTGCATATTTTTAGGTTTAAATCTTTTTTGTTTTTTACTGCCTTAGTGTGCCGGTTCTTTTTGCATTATTTTGTATTTATTTATTTATTTTTTTTGCTTTGTTTCTATCATAAATCCTAGAAGTTGTGACAACACTTGGAATATGAATAAAGTAAAAAGAGAAAAAAAAGACACATATATATATATAAACAAAACAAAACAGATTGAAACAAAAACAACAGTAACAGTGGAAATAAAGTATATGGCAACAAATCAACACTTTATGTAACATTATAATCTAGTATCATCACTCTGCCTTTCAAATGCTTGCATGCATATAACTCTTGCGTATTGCGAAAGGGTAAGACAGACAGACAGACAGACAGACGGACAGACAGATAGATAGACAAAGGGACAGGGAAAGGGAATCGGGGAAATGGTCGACGAGAAATCTTATATATCATACGTATACCATAATTTATTTAATTACCATTAACTGTTCTTCTGTTTCGGGTGCTAGATCATAACTTTTTTAAGTAGTGTACATATATTAATGTTTTCACACATCTAAATATATGTTTGTGTTAAAGCGCACTTATGGGGTAAGTTAGTTAAAATATCATTTTTCTTGTTGTTGTTGTGTTTTTTAACACCTCCAAGTTCATAATGGGAAATAAGGAGAAATAAAAAATAGAAAAAATAATGAAAACGTTAAGCCTTTACTTAGGTCATCCATGGCAATTTTTTTACGCAATTAAGATTTTTGCAAAAAAACTACTCATCTTGAAATTTTGCATTATCATAATTAATTTGTATGCATGTCTCTACTTGACTATTCTCATACCGATATGTGTAGAGGGTCATCAAATACGCGAAACTTTCCCTCTTTAAATGTCGTAGTCTTTATGTCTTTCTTCAGAATTCCCTACTAAAATCGACATTTCCGTTCAGTATTTTGTAACAAAATGTCGGGAACGAATACATAATTGGATAGTGTATAAAAATTACTCAAATTTGTAACAACAAAAGATATTACAATAAAGCCATTCCGGCCGCACCCCGTCCATGTAAGAAGACCAACACATATTTGGTTTAGTGGTTTCGTAAGTAAAGAATAGTACCGCTTTAAAGTCAAGATGTAATGTCAGCTGTAATTGAAAGACTTTTACCGGACATAAAACTTAACTTTTCGGCTGAACGTGTCCTCAACGAAGAATGCTACAAAAATCTGATTATTCATTTTTTATGGCACTTGGACGTTATGTGATTTTAACAAAATCGTATAACTTGTTATAAATCTTGTACCGCAATCATCATCAACTATCGTGCAAACTCAAAAAATGCCTATTTATCATCAAGAACCGTACGATTTCGCGCCGCTAGACTTTTTTTTTTGTGTAAAGGACCGATTTTATGCGAGCGACCATCAAAAGAATATCCGTCAAGTTGTGGCCGAATTATTGCCCGCTTTATGCAGACAATCCATCGAAAATCATCTCTAAAGTATCCAGGACCTTTAAATGATATGACAAAATCCAAATAATATATTGAAACAAAAAAAAAATAATAAAAATAAATAAATTTGATCCAAAACTCAGTTCGAAGTGCATTTTATTTACGTTCACAAACTGGATAACCTTATATTTCTACATATAATATATGCCTCGAACTACGGTGTGATTAGTGTACTCAAACTTAGTTATTTTCTACTCTATACCATTCTGTTGCGATGCAAGGGTATATTAAGTTTGTCCAGATGTAGGCAACGCATAGGAGAATCGATGCAGAGCGATTTAAGCTTGTCTGTCCGTCGGTCCATTTTGTTTTCTTGTTACACTGACTTATTTTTGATCGAGGAATGAACGCTATTGGAAACGCTTCAATTGCTTTCAATATAACATCTTTTATTGAAAAGTCGTTATATATGAATTAGTAACTGTAGGACGGTGTCGGTACTCATAATAAGGCAATCAATTTGACATTTCAAGACATTGAAATGCGCTTTAACAACACTTTGCGTTTAAGACCAACTGTTAAACTTAACGCTCGTTATGATTGTGTAAATGTAAGAAGTTGCAGTTAAATTCTTTAATTAAGAAAATAAATGAATTAATGATAAAGAAAATTAAAATAATTAAGCAAGATAATAATTTATTGTGCCTTGTATTCTATTCATTCATTCACGGGCTTATTAACAACAACAATTTTGATTTATTTGAATTTGACGGTCTTAGACGAGCTCATATATAGTATTCAAGTTAATGCGAGAGTAATTAATTTAAAGAGTTTTCCTTGAAATGAAAAACACAATGAATGACATGCTTCTTCTTCTTCTTCTTCTTCGTTTTTAAAAATATCTTTATATTATTTCTTGTTTCAAATGCATTTTCATTACAAGTTTCTCGTTGAACTTTTTTTCACTAAATGTTTTTTGTTTTTCTTTCTTTTTGTTTCTTCTTCTTGTACTTCATTTTATCTAATTTGTTTTTTTTTTTTTGTTTTCTTTTTTTAACGTGAATTAAGAAGTTTTAACGGAAGAAGAAAAAGAAAACTCACTAATCCGTGATTGATCATCGAAGTGAACATCTGTGTTAGATACTCTAAACAATATCTCGTATTAAAAGTAATCTGAAAATATTAAGAGAATTTTTTTTTTTTTTTTTTTTTTTAACTAGAACATCTGCTTCATATATAGATTAACGTAATATCTCAACTCAGATAATTTTTGCAGCAAGTGCTAAGCGTGTACTACTTTCGTGGCAATTATGAAAAGTACAAAATTGCATTTTTGCTCGTTTAGGACTCGCTACAATTGTTATGTTAGCACTGTTGAACGGTCTACACGGCGAGAATGTATGAAAAGTTTCCCGGTGTTCCATTAATTCCTGATTATATGAAAAGTTGAAAAATGATGTACAAAAGAAGAAAAAAAAAAGGTGATGAATGAGTTTGTAATAAGGATGACATACATCTCCAGTGAAATTGTATGTTTTAGTGGTGTTTCGTCGTGACCGTTCGTCAACAGATTATATTAGTGAATTAAATGTACGCTATGGGATTTCGAGAGGAACTGTTTTTTACTTGTTTCCTATCAATGATCGATTCTGCATACGGATTATCATATATACTTTATTGCATCTTCCTTTGAAGTGAGATTTGACTTCTGTGTTTTTACCATTAATTGACGTAATTGTAACATAAAATGGAATCCTCTGATAAACTATACGCTTCTATGCGCTTCCCATTCTCAATCCGATCAAATATAGTTTTATTTCGATTGGTGTATGGCTTTCGCTATAGCGGATTCTCATACATTTATAGTGAGGATGTGCACCATTTTCAGTACATGCTTAAATGTCTATACACGACAAGTTTAATTTTCCCAAAACTAGAATCATAAAATTAATTGTTATCAATATGTGATGAAGTGCAATTGTGTTTGCAATATTGCGTAAGACATGTACCGATAACGGTACGCACCGCTCTCCTAACCCTAACAAAAGTGTTTATTCATAATTATTAAATTTGTTATTTTCTACAATTTGGCCGGAAGAACCGCATTCACTTATACACACTTGGACAGGGCGTACACTAATAGACGATTTTGCCCGATTATAGTCATTTTTTTCCACTATAATGCTCAAGTTGTAATCTAATTTTACACCACTACACGCCTTGTGATACAAAGGTGTGGTAAGTTGGTGCGGTGGTAGACATCGCCCGGAAGGACTTGAGATAGATCAACTTTTGATTATGCCGATTAATTCAAAAACATTTTCTGAATCAGTTTAAACTTGTCTGTCCGTCTGTCCGTCTGCTTTGTTTTCTTATATTCAACACGCAAGGTTGCAAATTTTCAGATGTTTTGATCAAATTTGTTAAGCCGACGTGTTTTGGTTCAAGGACGAACGCTTTTGAGATTGATTCGGATCGGGCCACTGTTTCGACCACTTGCCATATAACGCTTTACATGAAAAAGTAAGTTTGCGAATAGTTGTAAGGTGGTATAGGGTGTTTATTGGTAGATTGTAGCCCACTGTAGTGTTCTATCTATTGAAATTTCTAAAAAACATAATATATTATATGCTTATATTTATCGTGATTAAAAATAGTTGAAGAGTTAATTTTTTCATTAAATGATCTACAAATTACTTAAATTATTTATTAGATAACTGATGGCAAGTATTGATGTGTAAAAGTATTTAATGAAAAAATAACACTCATTTCGAATGAAATCAATTTTTAATTACATCATTAGTTTTTCATTTCTAACATTAAAAATTTATTATTATTATTTTTTTTTTTTTTTAATTACTTAAGTAGTAAGAATTAGTTGATTATATATAATTATTATTTTTTCAATTGAAATTTTTTGGTTTTTTTGAAATAAAATCAGTTTTGAATTGATTTGATTGATTTATATATAATATATATATTTATATATATATATATATATATACATTCACATTAGATAGATGATAGATAGGCGAGTTCAATAACCGCCCTAAAATTCTGCATTCTGCATGTACGAGTTATTGCATGCTTCTGTCGATACGTTTACATTATAAATAAATTAAATAAAGACATGAAAATTCCAAAAAGTTATATTGTATTTATTGCTCGCACACATACATATAACATATATCATTATTATCGTCATTGTTTCATAATAGAAAAATTACGTATTCTTTGCATTATTACAAAAACAATTACAGAGGACAGTAGATGTCAAAAAGAACAAAAAAGAAAAGGAAAAGAAAACGAACATCGAAACAAAAACAAAACGAGAGAACTTTTTGAGTTTTTTTGCTTTTATTTAGCATGAAAATTTATGTTGACTTGGGTCACGGTTCAAAGGTTGCCAATATATAAATATATATATATATATATATATATATATGCGTGTTTATATAGACAGGAAATAAAAAGGTGCGAAATATATATGTATGCGTGTGCGTGCACACATATATATAATAACATATATATATATATATCTATAATAAAACGCGAAAATTATGGTAAAATTTCCACAAGAGCTGATTGTTAGATAAATAATTAAAGCAGTTGTTTATTAGAGAATAGATTTATTTTGTTATAAATAACAAAAACAGGTGATTTTTCTTTACATAAATATACTCGATAAAGGACAACTAAGACTATTTGAGTAAAGAGGAAAGAGCATTATGATGTTATGTAAAGAGTTAGTGAAACGATTGGAATGAAACCGTTATTTTTCGTAAAATTTTTAAGAGATTTAGGAGAAATATGCGGAAATTTTATGATTATCACAATATAGCCTATATATATATACAACAAAAAATATAAATAAACAAAAAAAAAAAAAACCAACATAACATAATAAAGGGGAAAATATCTGAAGAGATTTGAAATCATTGGAAAGTGAACTTTCTCTTCGAAATTAAAGAAAGAGCAAGTGAAAAGCAAAAAGGAACAAAAGAGCAAGAAATAAATACGTCACGTTATATTTATATGTATGTATATATAAGAAAGAGAATTACATTTACCTAAAACTTGACTGAGTAGAATATGGTACTGGCTTATATCTGATATATGTGAAAAATTTTAAATAATATGTGAATTTTAAGCGTCCCAGGCATGTTGATATATCAGATGCTGCATTACTTACTCTATTACCTTTTACACTATTTTTGCTCGTCGAGGTTTTTACGGAAATAATCTCTGCTCCATTAGATCTAAACCTAATCTAAAGGCTCAGTTAGTTTTCCATTTTTCATTTCTTCGCGATTATCATTTTCATTTAGATTTCAGAAATTCCAAATTTTTTACGAACGCTTATGCCAATCAATTAAACAAATATATTCGATTTTATAAGACTCTTGAAACGAATCCCTGGCCGAAAAATAAATTTCCCTAAAATTTAATTCATTAAGCATTTATTTATAATTATTGTTGTTCGCCTCGACCCAATTTTGAAACTTTTCTTTGATTGGCTTTTACTAAACGCATTTTGAAATTCAAGATTGACCATCCAATCAAGTAGGCGAACATCCTGAACGTAGCTGTGTTATATAAATGTAAGCATATTTTTTTTTTTTTTTTTTTTTTTTTTAAATATATGCGAAAACTTTTCAAACTGCGACACGTCTGTCTATTGTTTTGATAAAAGCAAGTATCCAATGCGCGACATAGCATAATACACTTCAAGGTTTAGAGATTAAATAGCAAACAAGCCGTAGAGCGTAATAACATCATCATCGTGAACGTATGAATACCTAAATATTGATTGAGTTTTGCTAAAGAATTTTTCACATTTTCAGGTGAAATAGAAAAACATATTGGAGATCAAATTTATTGTTCGGCAAATAAATTTTGTGTATGGTAGAGACGGGAAGGGGAGGACAATATAAAAACTGCCGTCATTGTTATGCGTTACATCATTTGTCGTACAAGGATATATTAAGTTTGTGCAACGCCGAGAAGGAGTTGGGATGGGCTCACCTTTCCGATCGATACCGAATCACTTTCAAAGTCAATTCAAGTTTGTCTGTCCCTCCGCCCGTCTTGTTTTCTTGTACATTAACCTCATTTTTTTTTATTACAAAGTGACAAAAGAATATCTGCGTAATTGTCAAAGGCATTTGGACAAATTTAAGCCATTTTTTAAATTCTTACTAATTATAGAGATGAATATTATAGGTGTGTTTGTGTGCGCGTATGTTTGATCACTTTTTCTAATTCTAAAATTGTAGGAACATATTCGGGACGTAAATAAAGAAAACAAATGAGTTTTGCTTCTTATTCTGACCAATAGTATTTATGTGTGTGTGCTTTAGAAATTCTTAAGAAAAATCTTCTTGCATATGTTTTTGGCTATGTGTTAGATAAGAGATTGCCCGTCCTTGCTAAACCAATCCAAACGGTATAATGATAATAATAATTTTTCAAATTTCTAGCTAAGTAAAGAGAAAAAATATGTAGCATATTGCAGGGATGAGTATATAATAATAAATTCTAATAGTAGATAGTAGACTTTTGAAGTGCAATCAATTCCTATATCAATCTTTATTAATTTAAATGCAAAATCATTTGCCTGACTATAAATAAAGCAAAATATTGCAATTAATTAATTAAATTTAATTTTAACACTTGCTTTGCAATATTTGCAATATTCCTTCATCAAATGCAACATAAGTTAAGACACGTACGTACTAAGGCACGTTCATGCATATGTATGCATGGTGGCTAACAGAATATGTTGATAAATACGTATATTGGAAACAATACGAATACAAGCAAAAATACAATTGACAATTTGGTCTACGATTTTTTTTGCATTTTTCATTTTCCATTTTTTTTCTTCTTTCAGATAAAGCACACGTCACGACATTTGTATAAACATGTTTGTAAGAAAAAAAGAAAATGAAACTAAAGAAGAATATTTTTTTGTATAGACATACATAGACACACACACACGCACATATACATATATCAACCAAATCACACACATATATATATGTATAAGCACATATATGTTTGTGTTTACGTGTATGCTTTTGCATATATATGCATATATATGTGCATATTCATCCATATGCAAAAATTCTTCGTTTAGGTAAGTGTATATGAATGTAAGCGAAGCATTTACATCCGAGCATATGCAGATTGAAGAAATTGCCACTTGCGCAACTAAGCGGCGGACAGGCAGACAATTGTAAATGGTAGACGTATAAACTTTCCAATCAAATTGTCCTACACATCTATCTATCTATGTGCATATGAAACTGTTGATACGCTTATGTATGCACGCTTGTGGACAAATAAATGTTTTGTATGCAAAGCATGCACGTATGCTAATGTCTAACAGGGCTGATGTAATTGATTCGTTGACTCGAATCAAACTGATTTATTACTTGTAGCCTAATGTCAAATGCTAACTTCTGAACCAATAACGATTCCTTTCGATGAATAACAGCAAAATAATATCTTATAACTGTACTATGTCATTTCTAAAAGAATTTTCAAATTTTTCGAATCAATCGATGTTAAAAGCAGAATTTTTCACGAAAAAATTCTTTAAAGTCGTACCAATACTCGCTCAATCAATGCTATTATTATCATGTATTAACAATACGGCGAAAGTAATAGCAATGATAATAATATTTAATAAAGCACATTTTTTCCTACTCTTGCCCAATCACGTTAAATCCCCCAGATACATCTACAATACTCTCACTAAAGCGATTTAGTAATTAAATTGCTTGCGTCAAGCCATCTACAGGCCTTACATAACAGAAATTGTCCATAGTTCATGCAATCCCCCCTTAAAATTGCAAATTGTGGCCATTGTTAATAGTTCGGTGAAAAGAAATAAGAGAATAGAGTGGAATGTGTTGAAAGGAATTCAAATGAAAAGCCAACGAGACGTTACAATTTATATCTACTTTTACTTTTCTTTTACAACTATTATTATTACAATTATCATTATTATTATTATTATTATTATTATTATTATAAGACCAAAGTCTTAGAGAGCACTATCAGCATCTAAAGGCTATCTGGCTTTATTAAAAACTTTACCTCACTTGAGATTTGAACCCGCGATCATTGAGTTGTTAGTCGAGATTATTTGCCTACTCGGCTACTCAGGCAGATATATATATATATAAATATATTTATAAATATACATATGTGTGATATATATATATATATATATATGTCTGATATATACATACCTTTATATATATATTTATTTTTTTCCTCTTAATTTTATCATTTTTATTTCTTTTTTATTTTTTGGTTATTTTTTAAACGCTACACCACTCATAATACGCGATATATTAAATTTGTGCCAACATATGTAACAACTAGAAACGCTTAAGATACAGTTATCTTTTCTTATACCGATCGATTTAGAATCATTTTCTAATCTTGTCTGTCCGTCTCAAGTGATTTGACATATTTGCTTTCTCTCGAGTATAACCGAAGGCATACTCCCGTATGCGGCCTCTCATGAAAAGCACGCCTTTGCATGGTAATAATCTGTAATGCTTGGTGTATTATTATCAAAATGAGCGAATAACTGCTACTAGGTGAAGTGGTATAGGATATCGTATGGTCGGCATTGTCCGACTATCAAGTTATATCTTGTTCAGGGTATAATTAATAATTAAATAATTAACGCCTATGTATGATAAGGGCAACAAAGGCCCCAGTCGGACACATTCGATCATTAATCCATTCCCTGTTCAGCTGTTTATGAGTGGATTATGTTTATTGTTGTATTACAAGTGCTCCCGGGTATAAGAACGGAAAAAAACTCAGCCAAATCAAGGCCAAGTCTACACCTAAATAAACGCTAAAACTCTATAGAGGCAATTGAGCGATAAGATTCTGCTAAGCATCTTCCAAAAATTTCCCGATTTGCCAGAAAGTTTTTTGGCCAGAAAGGATTTTCGAAAGAGAAAACGACAAGTTCCTTTACACAAGGGTGTATGCGTTTCCGAGAGGCGGACGAATAATATACAGAGTCCAAAAAAAAAAAAAAAAGAAATGTTAATAACACGATAACGAACGGATATTAAATGAACTCTTTTTTTTGCTGATTTCATTATTGCCCGCTACGAGTGTATTTGAGTGCATCTTTTTTCATTTTATTAAAGAAATATATATATATCTATATATATATATATACATATATATGTAGGCATGTATGTACTATATATAGATATACACAAGCATTGCATAAATACAAAACTTAATGGACATAAAGGTTGTTTTCGAATTCGTCCGTTTATTTATTTAACTTTTGTTTTATTAAAGACATGCAGCTATAAGCAACGGTTACGTGGGATACGGGAGGGATATGCAAATACTTTGTTTTCAATTCTATCGTTTATGGATATATTGATGATATATCGAATAAAATTTATTTCATTATATTGGTTGTTTAGCGTCGAAATATTTCAATTCATCGATACTTTGCTACGTTTTTGAACTTAAAATCCATGCATTTTCTTAAAGCATCATTCATTTTTCCTATAGATTTTATGCAAGTTTCGTTGAAAGAAATTATATTCTAAATAAGTAAAATGTATATATATAGCATATTCACACAGACAAATTTATATAATATTATATTGTATAGATTGTTAATATATTGCCTTTATCCAGAAAAGTGATCGATTCTTAACTTTCGCTTATTCAATTCACGTCTTCATAGATCGTATATATATATATATATTATATTGTTTTCGCCATCCTACAAGAACAGATATGGGCTTCATATTCGTACCATCACAGAAACAATTGCGTAATTGATCTTTTGTCTGACGATCGAATTCACTATCGACGGGAATACACTGTTGCATTTGTAGTTGTATACGATGCTTGATTTTGATTATTTCAATCAACTTGATTCAATTTCGGGCATTGTGTCTGCCTTGTCAGTGCACAGTACACACACAGTACACATAAAAATGGAAAGTAAGTAAATGGAACCAAATCTTTTAAAAGATAATGGAATCGATCGTTACGTATGAGTTGTAAACTTCTAAGTGCTATTCGAATTCGAGGAATTTTCTAAACTTGAAATTTCAGTTTAAATTGAAATGAGAACAGTTTTTATAAACCACCACTGTTTTTTTTTTTTCCATAATATATGTAACACCCAAAAGGAAGCTTTAGAGACCCTATAAACTATGTGTATTCTTGATCAGCGTGAAATTCTGAGCTGATTTAGCCATGTCTGTCCGTCTGTGTGCTCTTTGTTGTTGGCACTCTCCTGGTCACAAGAAGGAAAATATCTATTGGTTGGTACTGAAAATGGGCCAAATTGATCGGAGCAGAAGCCCGCAGTGGGGCGTAAACTGAACGCAGCTCCGATTTTTCTTAACAAAAATTTGTGGATTTTTGCTTGTTACTCGGAAATTCTAAAGGTTAGAAGGCTGACAATTTTCCACATTTATTTTACGAAATACTTACACTCTTTACGTGCAAAAATGGAAAACATTCGCCACGCCCACACAAAGTTACAAATAATTAAATTTTGTTTTTTTCACTTTTTTGAGGTTTAATGCTTATTTATCATAAGGCAAACAACTCCGAATGTTTAAAAAGATTTTGTACACTCCTTAAATGCAAATATATTATCTGCCTAAAAAGGGGTTCATTCTAAAATCAATAGGGTAGACGCCGCGACTACTTTTTCCTTAATAATACCAGCAATATGGGTATCAAATAAAAGAGCTTGACGAGTAGAATACGAAAAGCATAGTGATGGGTATGCGAGATTCGGTTTCCGGCGAATATAACTTGCTTGCTTGTTTCTTTTTTTGGTTTATTTTGATCATGTAAACAACGTGATCACTGTATATATTGTTTAAATGATATTAATGTTAATTGAAAGCAAAATTTAGTGAGGGATATGGGATTAAATGAAAAGAGAAGCAAGCTTGCAATTTTAGGAAGAGGTCGTGGGAAATCATATCTCATTTGATCAAATTTCATTATATTACCCGATATATATAAAAGAATAGTTAACTAATTCATGATATCATCTTTAAATATTTATTATTGTATGTAGAATTTGTGTGATCAAAAGTTTGTATATAAATTAAAATTACTATGCGCATAAGCGTGCACATCGACATAAAACGTAGAAAACATAAAACACTGATACTAACCTACAACATCATTAAAATCTATTTGTGGTTTTATAACGAATATTTATACTTGTTTAGATGCACACATAAATCCATACACCATAGACATGCACACTCGCACAAGCATGCAGACAGGATAACACGAGCTTGTATGCATGCCATTCATAGATGCGCATAGCATTCACTAAAGTTATGGCTAAAAACTTCACTGGATAAGGAAATGCATTTTAGAAATTTATACTTTTATATATATATAAATATGTATATAAATATATATATATATATATATACATGCTTATATATATATATATGCTCATATATGTATATAAGTTTATATATATATATATGCTCATATATATATATATATACGATCTCAAGTTCAAATGCTCATATGTATGGATGTATATAGAATCCTACGTAAGCACGTAAGTGTTAACGTATCATTTATAGATTTCGATATGCATTTTATTTGAAAAGCCCTTAAATTTGTTTAACGGAACTCCGAAAGAAAATTTGATGCCATTTGTTTTCTTTTTTTTTTTTTTCATTCTTTTTTCTGATATGGTAGAGTTTGTTCTTATATATCTATGCGATAATCTCTTTAAAGTATTCATAAATATTGAAATAGTTTTAAATATTTTTTTGTTAATTTTTTCTTAACGATTTCTTATTTAATTTATCACTCCATTCAAGAGTATATTAAGTTTATACAGATGACCTGAGATAGACTCAGCTTTCATTAAATCAATCAATTCAATATAATTTTTTTTCGAATTTGAATTAAATCCAATCCAGAACATGAAATTCGCCCGGGATCGTATCTTTTATACCGTTATCATCGTTATCGTAAAAAAGACATAAGAAGTTAAGGAACACAACTTTCACGCTCTATAACAGGGAGTAGGCGTGGTTGATTTTTTCTATTTTCTATTGTAAAAGTGATTTTCTTAGAGGTATGGTGGCGTTGTAGGCGTGTCCTTTGAAATGTTTACGTCAATTTCAAATTCTTTTGCAAATTTTCAGGCGATGTTTTCATTTTCGCTAACGGGCGAATGTTTACCACAAATACTACAGAGTTGTGCAAGCAGGCAGATGGACAGACGAGCAGGCGAACATGTTTAGATGCATTCCAAATTTGAACTTGGCCAAAAATTTGTATACTTTATGGGGTATTTTGAAGCTTGTTTCCGCATGTTATAACTGCATTGAAATAAAAATTAAATTTTGATACGCTATAATATTGGATAGGTGTGGCCAATTTTTTCCAATTTTGTACACAAATGCTACAGAATCGCGTATAGAATATGCGTTCAAATTTTTGTACATTTATTTGCTATAGTTTAAGAGTAATGGGTAAAAAATCAATTTTTTATTCCTTTTGAAAAATAGAGGTCTTCTCAGTTTACGTGATACTGTGAGCGCGTCCTTACACCGATTTAGCCCATTTTCAGTACCAAACTGTGTGCAAGAACTTTCAATATTTCTGCCAAATATGAAGTCGATAGCTTCATTTTTGCGGCCAGGAAAATATATGCAACAGACATTATACAGACAGACGGACGAATAGTTGAACATGTTGAAATTGATTTAAAATTTGATGCTGATCAAGAATATGTATGTATACGTATGCGTCTCGGATGCTTCTCACTGGGCGTTGCAAACATTTTGACAAAGTAAATAAACCCTTCATCCTTGGGTGATGGTTATACAAATTATATAAAAAAATTGTTATTTAAGTGAATTAAAAGGTGGAAAATAAATTTTATACCAGGCACTTTTATCTAACTGCAGATATGCTGAAATATAAAATGATCGAATCTCTTACAAATTAAAATCTTCAGCGCTCCTAACTTTTATGTATAGTCGTATATATGAGTCGTTCGCTGCACGTATCGATTCGATCGATAAATTCAAGTGTCGATACACGATTAACACATTTTTTTGCCCAGTGAAAAGTAAATAATTGATTTCAAAGGCAATTTTGATTAGCTCCATACTTTAATGTAAATCTTTCTTAGTGCCATGCAACACCCAGACCGGCTTGAGGTATACTCACCTTTTATTATACCAAGCGATTCAGGGTCATTTTCTGATTTTTCCAAGTTTGTTTATCCGTCTGTCAGGCTGTTTTGTTTTCTTGTGTTTTACGTAGAGGCCGCAATTTTTGAAAAGTTTTGATGAATTTTACACCAAGGACTAATGTCCTTGAAAATGGTTCAAATCAATCCACTTTTTTGATCACTTCCCATGTAATATATGAACGAGATATTCCATGAGTTAATTTCAACAATATTAATTAACGTAAGATTACTTTTTTTGATCGAAAAGTTAACTTGCCTTTTACTCGATTAATCGATCTAAACTTGTATGTCCATTTATCCGTCTGTCCGTCTTAATTTCTTGTTTTCGACAGACTAAATTGTAATTTTTGTAATATTTTGATAAAATCATTGGCTCAAGAATGAGGGCTATTGGAAATGGTTTAGATCTAATCACTTTTTCGTCCGCTTCCAATATACGATCGTATTTGGAAAAGTTATTATAACGAGTAATTGTATTAAGCAAAGTAGTGAAGGGTATTTAATTGCGGGCCGTGTCTTGCATTCTACTCCCCAAGTTCATCATATTCTACTGTAGAACTAACATCCTTATGGGTCTCGCATTTCACTCTTTAATACCGATGTTAAAGGGATTGCTGGGATGAAAATAATCCGCCATTTATATAGCAGCCGCCATTTTGAATATACGGAAAACTTCCCTGTAGTACACCGCATTGTCTTCGTAATTAAAGACATGTCCAAAATGTCCGCGTGATTGAATATATGCATGTGATCGAAGTATCGATTGAAAGTTTCAATGGCGACAGACAAGCAAATTAAATAAAACCTCATAATATAATTAATTTTAATGAACTAATTGGCGATATACCGAAACGGAATCTTTTTAAAATATTGTATTTAGTTGGCAATCGGTAGTCGGTGAATTCTTCCACTCTACGCCCATATAGCTATCGGAAGCAAAATCGAATGATATGTAATCCAAATCATACAATTACACTCAAACTTTGAGAGTTTTTGCGAGATCCTCTAGTTTTTTCGCTTTTTTCGCTAATGTGTACTGTACAGTCAGTTTAGAAGCAAAGAAAGTGGACCCTTTTTTGTTTACGGAATAAAATGAGATCAAAAGTAGGATACATTTATCAATTTTGGGAGCGGCGGTGATTAATAAGGCACGTGTGCCCTGCCAACTCAGTTGAGAATCTCACGCTAATGAAGGGCATGCATATACACATCGAGGCCCTGATGTGATTTTTTGGAATGGAATACAATTTATGCATTTTCAACGATATCTGCATCCAAAAAAAAAAAAAAAAAAAATATCGAGTACGAATGCTATAGTCGAGCAAAGCCGACCATTGGATATATGTATTCGTAATAATGCACCAGAGATTATATATTTTTTTTAGGTAATTGTCTAATTTTAATGAAAGCCCTCATATTTATTGCAGGATATTCAAAACGTCAACTAATGTGCTCCAAATTTGTAAGTAAAAGATTTTACAATTACGCGTCCGTCATAACAAATCATTGATTACACTTTGTCGCCATAGCACACTTCGCTTTCTTGGGTAGGCCTATATATGGTACGGTTCAAAAACGTGACTTAAGTGTGTGTGTGTAATTTACTAAGAACGAGTTTTCGTCATAAAATAACAAAATTTAGACCTTTTTGGCTTATAAAGGCTTATATTTCATTAGAACCCTTATACGAGTTAGGATCCAACGAATCGATCTACGTGATTCCAATTCGATGATGTTAATTTTTATGTGAAATTTTTACGATGAACGAATTTTCATCGAGAAGTTTTGAAAATCAATCAAGTCTTTTTAACACATAAAGACCCAGTTCTGGTCATATGGGTGGCGCAAAAACTGTCCTATTCGATCCAAAGTTTTCACTTCAATTTAGAATACTAATACTAATACGATTTTTCTTGCGCAATTCCAAAGAATTACTCGATATTTTCATATAACGGCTTGCGAAAGCGAGGCGTTGGATATGGGAACTGTTCGAAACAGTGACCCGAACCGATTCGTTTTCGATAGCAATTGTCCTTTTATCAAATTGCATTAAAACATCTCAAAACTTGCGACATTTTGTACATGCATAGATAGCGGCCGGACAGATGGACAGTCAGGTAAAATTATTTTCCAAATCTAGTGGTGTAGTAAAAATTCGACTCTCTCTGGGTGGTATAGCAAAGCATATCCCTTTCGTAAAAAAAACGCTACGAACAAACGGATAGATAGACTTACACCAGACAAAAGAGAATATTGTAACCGCTTTAAAGCAAATCTTTGATCCCCATTACTTTAAGGTAATGTGTAAACATTTAAAATTAACAAAAAAACAAACCTCATTGATTTTTTTTTGCAAATATCGTTACTCCCCGAGGTTTACGATATTACGAATTCACCGATTAGTTAATTTTTGTAAAAGCATTAGTTACCTAAGAATATAGGTGAGAAAGATACGCGTGTATTGTGTACTATTGTGTAAGTGAAAAGTGATTTTATTAAGTTTAGCTGCCGTTCAAGCTGCGAAGACGGGGAAAGATTAAGAACAAGTGAAAGGAATTTTAATTTATTCAATTTATGTTTACGAACTTAATTACTTGATTACAATCTAATATTGAATTTACTCGCACTTTGTAACTATTTGGGGATTTGGCTTTTATCAGCTTTGCATAATGGTTGCAAAAAAAAAAACAAAAAAAATAAATAAATAAATAAATAAATTGAAATTGAAATGAAAAATAAAAATTTCTTCTTTAATTTTAAACAAAATTCATAATTATATGCATATACGTATAGGAATGAAATGGGTTTCTTTTCACCTATGCATCGATTCTTCCAAAAAATGCAACAATACAGTTACAGTTGTAGACGTCGGTGTTGCGAAACGTAATCATAGATTTATTATAATCATATTCTTGAATGGTGATTATGAAGTTTGAATTTAGCAATTAATTGCTCAATGCATTTTTAATATCTAATAAAAGTGTGATTCTTTTTCTCTTTCATCTATGAAAACAACTATGACTCTTTTAAAAAAAGATAAAATAACAAATAAATAAATAAATTTCAACGAAAATCAATAAAAAAAAAAACAAAAAAAAAAAATGAATGAAACTCATCATCGTACATATGTAGATGGAAAGCTTAAGAATAATCCTTTGTCAGTTTACGGCGGTATATATATATATATATATATATATATATATATATTTAATGGATTTTGATGCAAGTTTTAAACAAAATTACAGGGATTACATTTTATTTAAATCAATTCATTTAAAATATTTTTTTATATCCTTTGTAACGGATAGCGATAATGTACTAACTTTGTTAGTCAATTCGCAACATATACATACAATTATAATTATTACTCGATTAAATTGAGAAATTCATATTGCTTTGATTATGTATGATCTGTCTGTCTGTCTGTCTGTCTGTCTGTCTCTGCTCTGTTCTCTATTGGCATTCTGGAGGACCCAATCAAGTTTCTTTTAATAGCTAAGAAAGAAAGAAGACTTACGCCGTTTTATTTTGACATATGCATATAATGATCAAATACGAATCATTATTATATATATATAGACATATATGTTATATATAAAGACATTTTAAGTAAATGATATAAGCGGGAAAGCTAACGAATTACCGGAATACTATTACAAACTGCTGACGAGAGCATTTTATCGAATAATCGAAAATTCAAATGATCCGAACGCTTCGAATATTGTAAAAAGTGGCTGCACGAATAAGATGAGTCCAGTTATTATATACGTATACGATACAAAGAAATATGTAGTCTATTGTGATGTGATTCGAAGTTGATCGTCTCTATACTGTGAACGGACGTTATCCTCAACATTTGACATATTGTGATTATCTGGAGCCTACGGCTCGATGGTTTAAACGAGGCAAGAACATTTTTATCGCTTGTCTAATGAAAACTTTTAATATATACATATATGTATTGGGGGCGAGGGGGGGGGGGGGGTATCACAAAAATATAGTTCCTAAGGTATGTAACGTATAGAAATAAAAAATAACCTTAAACCACATTGTTATAAAGAGATATAGTTAAGAGGTTTTATTTCAACCATATATGTTGCATACATGCATATATATGTATATATATAGATATATGTATATATATGTATATATATATATATATATATATATATATATATATATATCAATAGATAGACAAAAGAGCATTGCTAGACCATAATATTATTGTCCAGTGTAGCAGTAAATCATCCAATAAATAAGTGTTTTCGTGTACGAATTGTTGATGTCGATGTTGTTGTTGTTGTTGTTGTTATTTTGTGGGTTTACAGGCAATTGTGTGCAATTTGAAGACCATCACGAATCAATTGAATTTTGCAAAAGTGTCAAATTTGTTTATTATACAAATGCACAAACATATGCATATAAATTCGTATATCAAGCACGAATCTCTATGATGATAGAGCGAGAAAGAAAGAAAGAAAGAAAGAAAGAAAGACGGAGATAGGGCATGCATGTGCGTATAAATTATTTGAATTTGAAAATTTTAAACCTCAACTTGAGCACGATTCAATGCAGATAATTTAAGTTTATAGATTAAGTGACCAATATCGAATTAAATTGTTGGCCATCATGTGTTTGTTGCTTTCGGTGGTATTAGTGGGGAAAATCTACAACAATCTACTAACTATGTTGTACAATACAATACACATTTTGCATTATATGAATGTATCTCTCTCTCTAGGCATGTTACTATTCATTCATTCATTCATTCATTCAGTCATTCATTCATTCGTTTTTACATTTATACTCAAAAATTGATGATGATTTTTCATTACTGGTCTTTATAAACAGTTTAGAGGAACACATGCATACAACAGACACATTCTGACAGATTCAGTTGTTCATTTTGTTGTTTTTTTTTTTTTTTTTTTGCTTTCGAATAAAATCGTGTAAATAAAAGTTGAAATAGTAAACAGTATTAATAACATATGATGTTATAATCGTTTTTACTTTTATTAGCATTTATTTTAACTGGTTTTTTTTTTTCAAAACTTTTCGAAAGCTTTTAAGCCCTATTTCTAATAGATTATAATGTCTACCATAAGTGCAATAATAATGTAAAATGATATGAAATGTTAAACAATCTAAAGGAGAAGAAAGGAAATGGCAAGTAAAGAGAACAAAAAAGAAAAAAAAAAGCATAAAAACGAAAGGGGAACGAAGACGTTAATTAGACTGGTATGAAAGGAAATAACACATACACACGCAACCATTCCACCTCCATTCCAATACTAAGTAAGTAGCTAACCTCATTATTAGCGGCGAAGATTTAAAGCCTACTTTTTGGGTGTAAGTGTGATAAGAGCGTCATCTCCCTAGACAGGGAACTATAATCTCTTATAGCTCTTACCTGAAAGAAGTTGGCCAAAGATCACGTAACTCGACGTTATTGCGAACTAATCTACTAAAAGAAAAGAGATTAAAAACCTTCTTCGACGCCTGCCGTAGGTTAATATTGTAGAGGATAAGGAGAAGAACATAACCTGAGATATGGTCATACCGTCTCAAGGACAATACATATCTAATACTACTAATCTTAAAAGCAAGATTTACATGTACATTCGGGAATCGAGACACTATCGCAAATGTTTTAGTCCAATTCATCTCACGCTCATTCACAGCCACCCAACGGGAAATGCAGTCCAAATGATAGCCAATATTATCTTGATATCCTTTCCAATTATCAAGACTCCTCGCAGATAACATCCGCAAGTCGCCAGTAAATTGCGTAGGCCTTACACGAAGCCAGGTTAAATATATTAAAGAAATCCTTCATGTACACGATGAAGAGCAGTGAGCGAGTTATTGAGCCATGAGGCGCACCACCTTGCACTTTTAATGGCTCAGATTTGCCAGCACCCATAGATACAAATTGTCAACGAGCTGAGAGGTAGGATTCTATCGGAGTCGCAGCTGACCTTGAAAAGTCAGGCACGAGTTTATGAGTCAAAAGTACTCATTAGATTCAGCGACAATAACACCGAGATATGCTTATCACTTACTGTACATCGCGTTGAATCCGTATCAGTCAATAACGAAGAAGTAGTGGCACAAACCTTTTTAAAACCCTGCTGACACTCAAAGAGTAGGGAGTTATTGTCAAAGTGCTTGCTTGCTTGAGATTATAATTTGTTCCATAATTGTATGTTCAAAGATCTTCGAGAGAATAGGCAAGATTGAAATCAGCCTGAGATTGGTGGGATTGAGTGACTTGCTTGCCACTTTTTCTGATAGGAATAATACTGATAGGAATAATGGAATAGGACTGATACGAATAATACGAGTGAGTACATTTCCAAGGTCAAGGGCAACTTTAGATTTAGCAAGAACGTGCTTAACAATATATAATATATGAGCATCAATCCAGGGCCAAATTAATTTCAAGAACTTAAGGGAGAAACCATCCACTTTTACTACTAAATATGGTTGCGAGGTGAACATACAACGAAACAGCCAAACAATATCGAATAATTTTGACCTCTACTTAAGCGAAATTACTACTTGATTTAACTGTTGTTAACTGATGGTAACGCTAACGCTGGAAGGAGGACTGTGTTGGAAAATGATGATAGCTAGCTTAAGGAAGATAAACAAGTTATTGAGTAAGACACAAACAAACAAACAAACAAACAAGTAATAGAATATTGCTTCGGCATAGAAATGCTGCTAAGTAAATATTAGGTCCTTGCTGTTTTCCCCGTGCGATGATGTTCACGCCTATATATCGGGCAACACGCACCTGATTCTCTTAAACGAACATATGCTTACATATTTTGTGAAGATAGTTTTCCAATTCTTTGCTCACGTAAAAAGTCGATGATTATTGATACGCTATGTGTGCGGCTTTTTTACTATAAAAAAGGTAAAACATGCAGAAAAATATGCGGAATATTTTTATGAAGCGTACGGTGCGAATGCTGTGAGTGAACGAAGGACCCAGGAGCGGTTTGCTCGATTCTGTTCCGGAAATTTCGATCTCGCTTTGCTCGAAAAAGTTGATGAAATTTGACAATTGGTCCAGGAAGACCGGCAGAACACTATTACAGATTAAAAGAGTACGCAACAGTGGTAGACAGCATAGACGTCAAATGCAGTTAAAACAATTAAATGAAAATCCTATTAAGTTATAAAGACGGTTAAGTTAAAAGAGACGGGTTCATCAGAGAGCTGGTGGAGTTTAAGCAAAATCGTTCCTACTGTATAGACTGAAATTCTGCTAAGCATTCTGTTGTGTTCTCTAATAGGCTTAGAGTAAGGGATTGATTCCAGTGTACTATAATATATTGATTGATTGATATTGCAACATCGATATTATGCAATTTATACGTAGCGTTATCGGTCATTGCTTTTTGATTGAAATTTTTTTCAAGTTTTCTCAAAATCTACTTCAAACCTCGTCAGGTTGCCACCTTGTTATACGTAAGAAGGACGCCAAAATTAGTAATTAAGAATTAGAATTTCTCTGACGAGCGATGAGTGTGAGAAAAACAATGGCCAAAGGCGACTATCAAACACCCTTTACTTTTACTGTTACATTCAATGCAATTATTTAACTAAGCATTAAAAGTCATTTATACCCTATGGCCGTATAAAGGATTAGTTTTCAGGTGAACTCTGAGGTAGAGTTACATGTTCTACGAATCACACTTGAATGGCACACTAAATAGGGCGTCGTAAAAATATCTGAATGTGATCAGGCTAAGAAGGCATGCTTTAACTCGAAATGGTCTCCAAACGCATAGAAGGAGTGACGAAGAATCTCTCGTCCTTGGCATCGGCAACCCTTGTTGTTCTAGATATGAAACAATACAAAAAAATGCTCGTTGGATAGAACGAATGCGTTCGAAGTATCGAAAGACGTAGCCAAGCAAGGATTTAAGTTTTTTGAAGAGGTACAAAAAATATTTCACTGCCTCGCGGGCGGGAGTATCCAAACTTTGCTTGGCGCCCCTAAACCGCATGCAACGAAAAGCCCAGTTGCTTATGGCTGATGGAAGTGCACTGAAAGCTCTCGATACACTTGACTGGGGCTGTGTTGTGCTTACCTATAGTCAGTTACAAACCGGGCAAATGATAAGATGAGAGATAAAGAAAATGTATCTACCAATCAAGTCCCTTAGTAGGACTACACGGTTTTCTCGGCGTTACCATCGTGAAATTGCCTGAATACGGTACAACATACTATCGCTGCTGGTATTTGAAACAACCTACCAGCAGTGATCTTTCGCATCGTGCCTGATATCTTCACTTTCAAGTCGAACATTCACAAATACTACTCCCCCTCTGCATCCTTTCTCGTCCTGATCAACATTGTGCTCGCACGTGTACGAACATCTCCCCGCAAAAAAGGCAGACGCAACCAGGCACACGGACAGACAGTCAGACAAGTCTAAAACGATTCGGAAAATGATTTGAGAGCAATATAATGAAAAATATTTGTAGTCGGTTACTCTATTGAATAACCCATTGTTCCAGTGAATAATAAACTTTGAAAGGCTTCCGATGAAATCATGGTATTGCAGATGTAGAGCATTAATTAATTTTTCATAAATTGCAAGAGACTTCAATTTCAATAAACATGATATTTAATATTTATTATATGTATATATATATATATTTGTATATATATATGTATACATATATATGAATAACGTATGCTAGTTATGATAGCATGTTGGCGATAATTTCTACCCATCGGTCGGTAGCATATAAAAATATTATTTTCAATCATTGATTTTTTTTCTTTGTGTTTTTTTTTTTTGCAAATATTTTAATGAGATAGAAATTAGCTGACGCTATGAAGCGAGCTTCTCCGATGATTTTCTATATATATATATATAGGCATATAATGAATCTGTTAATATTGTAATAAATTGTAAGTGATAGATTTTTATTTCCTTTTCGAATTAACTTTTCTTCCTGCCAGAAGCTTGCCTATCTTTATACGATATATATATAAATACAAGTATAAATATAAGTTTAACTATCACAATTTTAATATAAATGCTATTCCTTTTCATTACTATTCTATTAATTGGAAAATTTCAAAGCAGTCGTGTATTCGTTTTACAATAATAATAATAATAATAATAATAATAATAATAATATCAACAATAACCATCTTCTCAGTTATGATAGTAAAATTTCAAATTATAAATAAAATTATCTTTAATATTAAAAACATTTATTGTGCATGTCAAGCGTGACAACCATTGACAATAAATAAAATTTGTTTGTATTTATTCTATTCATGCCGCCATCATACGGAAGTTATCAAAATTTCAAAACAATTTTCATTTCAAAATTTCTAATTTCATCTTTCTTCTAAGCAGTGAGCTGACTTTAATCGTAAACAGCAATTAAGCATAGACATATAGAAACTTATGATGTTTATCATATTATATAATGTATAGTAGAAATGAAATTCATTTTGGGGCAAAAGAAGAAAATGAAGAAGAAGAAGAAGAATGCCAATACCTTAGAATGCGATACGTATAGTACGTGGGTTGCACTTGCATTTTTTTAGTCGTTTCGGTACGTGCTGATGAATGCCTAATTTAATTATTTTAATTATCTTAATTGTTTTGTTTCAACAATAATTTCAACTATAATTAGATAATGGTATGCATTGTATGATTGATGATTTGCCGAAATCCTTTTTGCGGCTCCATCATTTCTACTATGCATGATAGGCATTATCTCTTGTTATATATATATATATACATATATATAGGTCGATCTACTCTATCATCCAATAATAAAAATTTCATCTTTTATTGCGGCATTCGTACGCTTGTGCATGCTCATCGATGGATGTGATTATGTTCGCACGAATTACTATAACATCTCATTAATGATTATCGGAATTCATATAATTAATTATTTTATTTCAAAAATGTTTACTATTTTTAGTGATAATTATTCTTTGCAACTACTTAATGATTCTGATACGTTGATCAGTTTGCTCATTTTCATCATTCATGCAATACATTTGCAATAAAACGGTAATCTACTAATCACGTAAATGTTCAACTCGCCTTTAAATTTTAAATATCTTCATGTATCCGAAGATATCTTTTGACAGGTTGAATTATATTTACGTGTATTGTGGATGAAGCGTTTCGATTCATTCCAAATATTTCTAATGTATAGTCAAAAATTTTTGTCAATACTAAAGAAGTAAACAAGTTATACTCGGCGGGGGCCGAATCTCGCATACCCACCATTATGCTTTTCGCAGTCTACTCTCCAAGTTTTTTTATTTGATACCCATATCGATGATGTTATTAAGAAAAAATTAACTGAGCGGTCGATCCAAACCAATTTTTAGACAGATAATATATCTTTATTCGAGGAGTGTACAAAATAGTTTTAAACGTTTCGTCTTGTTTGCCTTCTGATAAATAATATAATAATTAAACCTCAAAACGGTGAATAAAAAAAAAAATTTAATTACTCGTAACTTTGTGTGGGCACGGCCGATTGATTCCATTTTTAGACCTAGAGAGTAAAGTCTCTCGTCAAGTAAAGTTGGAAAATTTCAGTCTTCTTACTTTTATAGCTTCCGCGTAACAAGCAAAAATCCAAAAATTTTTGTGAAAAAAAAGGAGGTGCGTTCAGCGTACGCTCCACTTCGGGCTTTTCCTCTGACCAATTGGGCCCATTTTCAATACCAACCCGCGTGCAGAAACTTCCAATGTTTCTACCAAATTTGAAGTCGATATTTTCATTTGTGCGACCAGGAGAGTGCTAGCAACAAACACCGCACAGACACACAGGCGGACAGAAATGGCAAAATCAATTCAGAATTTCACGTTGATTAAAAATGTATATACTTTATAGGATCTCTGGAGGTTCATACAGTGTTACATACGGAGTGTTACATACATTATGGAACAAAACAAAATGAGGAAATGCCTTCTGTTGACTGCTATTTTATATACCAGATGTAATTGTCAAATTATAACATGCCTTCCAGCTCAGCGACATCTAGTAGTTGCTTATTACTACTATTCACAAAATACTTGGAAGTTTCCCATTCAGTTACTATAACTGATGATTATGTTTACGTTTAATGTGACTATGTGACGCGTTAGGAAGTGTTAGCGCTGCTGTCTTTTACACACGACTTCCAATGAAATTAAACTTGCAAACAGTCAAGTTTGAAAAGCATTGTAACAAGTTAATAATAGAATATAGGTATAGATAAGGATCCATTGTATAACTATAATCCGAAAGCGGTATGAATTTAAACGAAGTAAAGTAAAATTTTCATAAAATAATTTTACTTCTCTTAGTAAATAATACAATTTTTCTTTATGTTTTTTTTTTTTTTACATTCTAAGTTAAGGCGGATTTAGTCATGATTTATTTACAAACATATGAAATTCAGTTAACATAAAATAATGCAAACAAGTAAAAATCTTATAGCCCGCTACGTGCCACTTATGCTACGCATCTCCTATACGACGTTACGCATATCCGTTACGCCTATGTAATAACTTTTCAAGATAAGGCGCTACGTTGCAAGCGGCCGAGGAAGGGATCCGATCCGAATCATTTTCAATAGCAATCGCCATTGGACTAAAAGACATCGGTATACCATATTTCATCAAAATATCTCAACCATTGGCAACCTGTAGGCTGAACACAACAATACATGGCTAGACACCAAATGGACAGCGGGACATCCAAACGTGAATCAATTCGAAAACTAAGAAGAGTCGATCTAAAGTCCTTTTGGGTATTGTGTATAGATCGGGACAATGTTAATATACCATATACCAGATACAGAAGGTGTGTAGGGTGTAAAAAATAATTTTGGAATTGCGATATGAAATAATTACAAAATTTAAGCTCACACTTGAAATGGGCCTGAAAGACTCATCGTGCACGCATGAGGGTTAAAGAGTAGTTTATTTCATAGCTATTTTAGTTATTTAGTTAAGTTATCGACATCTCCTTTGAATTCGAAAGCTCCAAATTATATGTACACGGATTAAATGTTATGAAAACGAAGTTTCTCGAAGAAGAGTTAGGAAGATTGAAGTTTGCCTATTCTAATAAAGGGGGCGAGTCAACTATATCGTTTATTAAGTTAACTAGCTAGAGAAACGTCTAGAAGTGACCTTCATTTCTCTAGTAAAGCCAGGACTAGAAGTAGCAATGTATTTTTGTAAGGTGACAAGGAAGCTTGTCAAGCTTCTGATACTTCTGATGTTGATGTGACTCTACTGAATTAACATAACACTTGTAAGAAGGAGACCACTTGACCGAGATATATAGAAATATTAGTCTCACTAGGCCTATGTAAAAATTGTTCATGTAATGTATGGGCCGTTTAGCTCTGTGGACCAACGTTTAAAAAAGTGAAGCGGATGCTCTCGTTTAAATAATTTATAAATACCTCGATGAACCCCGGTCGAATAAAATCCCTAAATCCCTATCAATCAATGAATGAATATAAATTTTCAATATCTGTGAACCGATAATATATTCCGTAGTAACTGAATTCATTTCTGGGGAATGACGATTTCTTGCATCTTGCAATTATACGAGCGAACTTTCACTTTTTCTCTCCTTGATTCAAATTTAATCGATTTTTCGAATCATAAAGTATTTCGTCAACAAATAGTACGAACGTGATAAGGATTCATGTCATTGCTTGCATTATAATCACTAGTAGCTGACAGTGTTAACGTTAGCCTAAAAAGCACATCTTTTCAAGCTGTGAGAAGGACTTTCACCGCATTTTAAGTTTAAGTGAAGTGAATAAGAATGCATATCAAGTTTGTTGAAAATTAAAGGATGACAGGTGACACCTGGCCGGTATGCAACAAACTTTTTGGATCACACCCATGGGCGGACATGCTATTTTTTTTTTGTTTTTTCTTATAACCTGAAGATCTATCTGTTGACAATAATCGATGATAATACTAACACAACGAAAATGTCGAGTTCTAAGCCACATAGACAGGGAATATCGCAAGTGAAGCATGTCATCGATTATAGTTTCTTTTTGAGGCCACTCAGGAGATAAGTAGACGCGTGGACAGGTAGTAGTAGTTTGTGACAATTAGAGCTGCAGAGAACGGAAGGGGGGGAATAGTAGCCATGTACGTTCGGGAATGATGGGAAAGATCACGACTGATAGGTTATCCCAAAGGCAGTGCAATTGAAGAACGACGCGTGCGAGCATCTCTAGGACGAATAGATGAAAACGCTGCGAAAGCCAAGCAGTCATATTGAGGCAGTTGATTGGTGAAAATAGTTGCGGTTCACGTGTCTATACGTAAACACAACATAGCCGACATTAAGCCGATTTCTCGGCATGTTCGCACTTTCAGTGCTCATAAGTGTCTGAGCTCATTACTGGACGCGATCGAGGCTTGCCAGACAACTGTACTTTAAGAAGGCCTATGACAAACATTGAGACAATTAAGACAATCCGGAAACTTAGTTAAGCAACCCAGTTAAGTAGTTGACGCTGGTTCAAGTTAATTGCCCGAGAGATTGTTGTAATACCCGATATAAATATTTATGATCATCTAGAGAGCCTTCAATACGTTGGCATACGAGATGACTTTATTAGAAATCCAATGTATGTATTTATGAGATTTGTTCGTGCATTAGGAAATGAGCATAAGTAAGTAAGTATTGCAAGTTAACTTTCCCACGTTTTTCGATTAATGAATGAATAAAATTGTAAATCGTATAGAATAAAATAAACATTAACTAAGCCGTGAAAATAAGCCATTAAATGATCTCTCGAAGAGAGATCAACAGCGAAATGATGATGAGTAAAGGAGCGCGAAAGAAGAGATAAAGAAGAAAAAGACAAAAAAAACATTTGAAATTGAAAATAAAATTAAAACAAGTTTTATGTGCACTTAATAAACAACAGCCATTGATTAATAGATTTTTAACATTAAAAGAGATTCTTCTTCAATTCTTTTTTTTCTTTTTTTTGTTAATTTTATTGCATTTACAATGGAACAGCTACTAAATCGTTCGAGTCAAACGAACCAATCGTCGAACAATTGCTATGCGCTTTTGCAACGATATGTAGCGGCTGCTACATCAACTGCCAAACAATTAGTGATGCGTTTGACATTTGAACTTTCTTGCTGTCTGACTTATTGTATCAGGTAAGTTAAATTAAGTTAAGTTTTAAGCCATGTTTTGTAAACCATGATTTAATGCCGGTTAAAGGTTACGATTCGCAAAACATCTTCTCTTCGAATGTGTCTTAAGAGATTCAATGCAATTATTACAGTAGAGACATATGTGTAACAATTTAAAATCCTTTCTACATATAGCGATTAAAGCGATTAAAGCGATTAAAGCGATTAAAGCGTTTTATAAAATCGAATTATGAAACATTATTTATTGTAAGTGAAACTATCGTCTCTTTTTATACCCAACACTGCAAGATGGGGGTATGCTCATTTGGTTTTTTCCCATAATGCATGTAACAGCCAAAAGGAAACTTCACGGACTCACTATAATCTGTATATAGTCTTGATTAGCGTGAAATTCTGAATTGATTTAGCCATGTGTACCCGTCTGTCCGTCTGTGTGATGTGTGTTGTTGGCACTCTCCTGATCGCAAAAATGAAGATATCAACTTCAGATATTAAGTTCAAACATTCGAAGGTTGGTACTGAAAATGGGCCAAATTGGTCGGATCAGAAGCGCGGAGTGGAGCGTAAACGAAACGCAACTTAGTTTTTTTTAATAAAAATTTTTGGATTTTTGTTTGTTACGCGGAAATTATAAAAGTAAGAAGGCTGAAATTTTCCACACTTACCTTACGAGACACTTTACTCTCTAGGTCTAAAAATGGAACCAATCGGCCGTGCCCACACCAACTTATAAGTAATTAAATTTATTTTTTTTCACCTTTTTGAGGTTTAAGGCAAACAAGACAAAACGTTTAAAACTATTTCGTAGATTCCTCAAATGGAGATATGTGATCTGACTAAAAATGGGTTCGGTACACACCGCGATTACCTTTTTGTTAACAATACCAGCGATATGGATATCAAATAAAAGAAATTGAAGAGCAGAATGCGAAAAACATTGTGGTGGGTATGCGAAACTCCGTCCTTCCCGAATATAACTTTCTTACGTGTTTTTATATGCAAACATTTGCAATTTCCGTTATCCTATAAAATATGTATATACATATGTATGTATTCCTGATCAGTATCAAATTCGGAATCGACCCAATCATGTTCATCTGTCCGTCTGTCCGTCTGTATAATGTTTGTGATAAACATAAGCCTGGTACATGTTCCCTTATTGAAGTGAAAATTGATTTATATAACTGAACCGTTATCGTATTTAGTAGCGCAAGAAAGTATGTGAACTACTTTAACGAAATCGTTTTCATTCTTTACCTTGACCTGATGAAGTTGCGTATTCCTAAACACCACAAAAACATTTCAAGTAAAATTCAACCCATGAAACCGTAATTGTTTACCTCTTATTTATGCATACTGACGATGTCGTTTTCATTACAGATTCTTGGCCGGGTTCTCTTCGTTTTATAGGAAAAATTTACATTTACATGTTTCTTGTAATACCGGGTGGGCGTGGCTGATTTTTGATATTATTGTAGAATAACTATATAGAAATATTTCATGAGCGTGTTCTAGTTTAACAAAAGACCCAGAAACCAAAAGTGTTCCCTGGTTTGTTTGTATAGATGTGTGCGCGTTGTCGTTCTTTCTTTTGCAAATTTGTAGGCAAATTTTTTTTCGAAAGCGGGAGAATCTGTACCATAAAAACTGCACGGGTTGCTTAATGGACGCAAACATGGACAGACTAACAGACTAACAAGCGGACATGCTTTGGTGCATTTCGAACTTGAAACTGGCCAAGAATTTATATAGGAATAGACGTGCTACTAGACGTGCCCTTCAACCGATTTTTCCCATTTTCTCATACCAAGCTCCATACAAGCACTTCCAAATGTTTCCGCCAAATAATATAATAATTTCCACAAAAAAAAACAAAAAAAGAATTTGCAAAGCTTGCCAATCATAGTAGATTAGAAAAGAACGGAATGCCTTTGATCTTCAAGGACGCAATTGGTAGGCGTTAATAATGCTATCAATTATCTTTCTATAATCGGAATGTTTCTATCATGTCTTGTTAGGCATTCGCAGTTGTTTCGTAAAATTAACCGCACAATGTTTGGATATTTAGGTTAAAATTGTTACACATCCAAATCAAGCTAACTCATCAAAAGAAAGAAGATATTCTGAAGCTATTCTTTGATGTGGTTTCGAAGACATTTTGCGAAGCAAACAAAACGAAAAAAAAAAAAAAAATTCGATAAATAGAAAACGAAGAACGACGAACGACGAACGACGAACGAAGAACTACAAGAAGTGTTTGAATATCTGCACACACTAAAAATAAAAATTTTTTTTTTTTTCGTTTAACTGAAGTTTTTATTTTTTAGCACCTCGTTTTTGCTTTTTCGTTTTTTTTTTTGTATTTGCATTAAAAGCAAAATTTAGAAATTTTGTAATTGCAAATACAAAACAATGAAAAGAATAATAAAGAGAAAAGATTTTTCAAGTAAGGCGTCTAGCACTACTTTTGTACCCTACACCACTTGTGATGCAAGTAATGTTAAGTTAGTGCGGTCGTATTTAACAAGCAGAAGAGTTTAAGATAGATGAATACTTTTTATTATACCGATCGAATTGGTTTAAGCATGTCTGTCCATCCATCTGTTTGTCTGTCTGTCTGTCTTGTTTTCTTGTATTCAAGCTATATGTCGCAATTTTTGAGATATTTCGATGAAATTTGGTACAGTGACGTGTTTTGACCCAAGGACGAACGCTGTTGAAAATGGTTCGGATCGGTTCAATATTTCGACCAGTTTTTCCCCATATAACGCCCTATTCTGAAAAGTCGTTATATGGGAAAAATTGCAAACGTGGCTAAATTGTGGTATTGTTATGAAAACTTTAGCCCGACAGGGCCAATTTTTGAACCCCATTTTCATATAACGAAACTTGAGTTCATACGACAAAAAGTTATAATTTTCAATGCCTCACAATGAAGGTTATGTCTCAATAGTAATTTAATATAAAAAAATTAACTATGCAAAATTTGGGCCATCTCGGCCTATTTTTTGGATCCTACCCTAACAAGGGTTTTTCACGGAAATTGATCCTTTGGAGAGTAGAAAAGTCTCAGTTTTAGTATGTTATGTTGAAAATTGCTCCCTAATAGTGATTTCATACAATAATAAGAATTGTGTTAGACGATGTGATGTAGGGTATTTAATAGTTGGCCTTGTCCGAATATAAAATGTTTACTTGTTTTTTACGTTACATATGTTAGTAATTAACCAAAACTAGTGATTTCACATATGTAAATTCACTTTACTGAGTCTCGACCACATAGGTCTACTTTTTGGATTTCATTCCAGATAAGAGTTGTCATAAAATGCCAGGGTTTATTTATTTTTTCTTTTGGGCATATCGCCTGTAATGAGATTCAGAAAGAAATGGAAAAGACAAAGAGAGAAGGACTGAGGGTGACAGCAGCCTAGTGAATGTTTGCCTAGAAGGGCTAAGCGCATGTAAGCATTTACCGACTGAGAACTCACTATAGCTGCGGCCAAGTATGGTCAAATTGCACTGGGGTTTAAATCCTCGAAAACCGATTCGGCAGGCGTGTCTCCTATTTACTTAGCTACGGCGAAGTCAAACATAGTAAAAGGGCTTTGCAAAAAGAAATGCAACCGTTTCCGAAGGATAGGAGTTCGCACGAAAAGTAAGTTTTTACTTAAGCCATAGTTTTGGATATGTTATGACGAAAACAGATCAAGAATTGTGTTAAGCGAACATTTTAACAAGGTATTAAAAAGAAAATGGTATTCACCTTGGACCTTGTTCGAATGTTATTTCGAGTCCAAAACTTTGGATACTCGCGGTTTAATCAATTTTTCCTTATTAAAAACAAGTAAAAACCCTACAGTGGTTCAGGACCCGCCATTAAACACTCTACACCACTTCACTTAATACAATTATTCATATAACGACTTTTCAAAATGAGGCAAATGGTCGTGAAAGTGTTGCGATCGATACACATTGGCGTCCGCCGTTGGGCTAAAACAGATCAGTGTACTGAATTCAATCCACATATCTCAAAAATTGTAACCTGTAGTTTGAACACAAGACGGACAGACAGATAGGCCATTTTTGTTATATGATCAAAGGGTGGACGCATTTCACAGTCGTTCTGCGTGTTGCATATACTCGCACAAACTTGATATACCCAGTTACACAATAAGTTTGATGATAGGATATAAGAAACATGAAAATGTTTTGAAATCAACCAAAAAAGAGAATGGTTTCGAAAAAATATGATCAAGAAATTGGACTACGGCTACGCACTAACGCTACTAACAGCAGCATATTAAACTTGATTTGCTACTGATTTGGTTCACTTTAATGACGACACTTGTTCAACCAGCTAAACATTCCACTAATGCTATGAATAATGAATGCTTTTTATTTATTCGCTTATTTATTTATTTATATATATTTTTTTCGATCATATATTGAACTTTTGCGCATTAAAGTGTTACCTCAACTACGCGCAGTCGCGTTCTTCGATTGTAATAAATTGGAGCACAAAACTAAACAGATGTTAAGTTGTAAAAACCAATCAGATACCGCACACTCAATGAATCAATGACATTTTGCTACACTGGTCAATCGTTAGAAAATGGAAAAAAACCAAACAAAAACAATAAATAAAAGTAAACGTAAACCAAGCGACTAAATCTAGACAGTTGCTAGAAATATTTAAGAATTTTTTTGTTTTTTTTGTTTTATTATTTTTTATATACATATATTTATTTATTTATCTTAAGCACTAAATTATAACAGAGGTGTTCTTGAAATCAGAACTGATCCATTGATATCTACATATACATATATGTATATGCATTCATATGTAAATATATTTTCGTTTAGTGTTTACGGTGTGCTTTAGACGTGTTGTACATTAAAGAATTGAATGAGAGTCTTTAGCGAAGCATAACTAAATCTTGGTTTCTATTCCAAAACTGTTCATTACGTTGAATTGAAACAAAAAAAAAAAGCAAGAAGAAGAAGAAGAAGAAAAAGAAAAACCGCATATAAGAAATATATATCGCAATTTAAAACGAATTTCGGATACCCAGTTACATCAGATGCAACAGTTTGCAACAATTCTCTTCAAAACTCGACTCAATTCAATCTCAATAAGTAGAACAGAAATAGGTCGCAACAACAAGCTAATAATTATCGCATTTTCGCGCCTACGACGAAATGAAACCATCAAAGAGTCAGGGACCTCGATCATTTTGATGCATGCTATTGATGGATATTTCAGTTTAATCCTTCACATTGTATCAGCTCCAACAAATACGCATCAGAGATTCCCTCGGGTATTCTGATTCTGATTATGATTTACTCAAGTCTGACTAGGCTTTCTAAAAATTTGACATGACGGCTGCAGATCAAATTTAAAAACGGACCATATTTTTATTAGAAACATTTATCAATACCCTGTAAAAATTGAGTTAGATGGATAGCATGCTCATTATTTTAACATAAAATTTTAAAATTTTGTTTTTTTTTTTTTTTTTTTTTAAATAATTAAGGGCTATTATGGCACATATACAGAGACATGAAATGTATATTCTTAACTATATCCCGTAAGTGTATTGAGAACACAAACACGCGTGCGACGTCAATGAAAAAGAATGAAAAGTAAAAAATGCAATCGAAGGATGCTTCCAGTATTTTATACACTTTTATATGGATTTCATAGGACGAAAAATTTAATACACCGTCATTAGCTGTTAATGATTTAAATTCATAGTCGGCAAATCCATAAAGTCAAAATAATTTAATGGTGTAACATATATATAGTAGTATATATATAGTACGTGGTGCGCTTGTGATGACGACAACGACGACGACGACGACGATGATGATGATAATGATGTTGATGTTAATGTTGATGATCGCGATGATGATGATGATGATGATGATGATAATAGTGTACATTTCGATTAATTGCCAACCGTACGGTACAGTTCAAGTCATTTTTTTCATTTTCGAAATTTATTTCTACACATTTTGTGTAGAATTAAAACTGAAAATTACAACTAAATGTAATTTAAATGCAAATAACAACTGAAAGATATTTGTAGATGCGCGCATCTGTTTGTGTGTGTGCTTAAACTACAATAATTAAATATATATAATGAATATGTATGTATGTAAACATATGTTAACATCCTATCAAAATGGCAGCTTATCCGCTGTTTTTCCTTTCAATTCATTTTAAATTATTTCGCAAAAAAAAAAGAAAAGACAAACAGAAAAAGAAAAACAAATTCGATGACCCTGAGGAGCTTATTATACCCATCACCGAAGGATGAAGATATGCTATTTATTATGTTATTTGACTTGTAAAACACTTAGTCTCATACGCATCAGCGATCGCTTAGACTGTGCCACCTTCTTGATCACAGAAAATTCCAATGAAATGCGGCCATCGATTCTCAAGTACTTGGCAAAATCCTTAAGGTATACAAAAAAATTTGAAGACAAGAAAACTGGATCTTGTCTATATGCCATAGAGGAGGAAAATATTTGTGCTCCAAGCACACAACAGTGAAGAACATTTATATTGCGTTTCTTGCATAAACATATATTCCGATGTATTTTATTATTTCTTATATATATACTAATACGTGAGAATAGGAAAAACAAGTAAGAAAATGATATACGGCCCCAAATCGAATTTTTTATTACCCATCACAGTTATCCTAAAAAAGATTTAAAAAAGGAAAGGAGTAACAAGCAAAAAACACTGAAAGCAAAAGCTTGTGGGCGCTGCAGGCCTGGCCTTTGACCGGTTTAAGTCAATTTCACTTTACTTCGCAAATTTGCAGACAGTATCTTCATTTTTGCGAACGAGAGAATGTTTACAACCGACATTACACAGATGAGCAGACGGCCAGACAGACGTGCTTGAATCGATTCACTATTTGATGCAGATCAAGAATATATATATTTTGTGGGGTGTCTGAAATTTCCTTCTGGACGTTGCAAACGTTTTGACAAAACGGGTACACCCCTCATACTTTGGCGATAGGATTAAAAAAAGTTATTTATCGTCACTTAGCGAAGCAGTGCCAACAAAAGCAAAAACCCTACTTTTATTTACTTGGTGGTGGTCGTTACCTTTGCCTTCAGTGCGTAAATATAAAAACACATATATGTATATATGTATATAATATATATATATATATATAATATGTATATACATATATATATATATATATATATATATATATATATATATATATATATATATATATATATATATATATATATATATATATATATATATATATATATATATATATATATATGTATATATATATATATATATATATATATATATATATATTTATTTATATTTATATATATATATATATATTTATATTTATATATATTTATATATATATACATAACTCTCGCTACTGTCGTCTACGTCTTCTACGTGATGTCCATAATCGAGTCGATTATCTATTACGGCCCCCAGATTTTTGAGCGCAAGGAATGCGTGATGATAGATACGCTCGTATCGAGTCGTATTTTTCATACTTTTATCACTTTCCGGCTGCTTATTAGCTCTACTTCTGTTTTATCCTTCGTCAGCTCCAAGCCCGTCTCGCTCAGCCACACGTTAAGTTGTATTGGCTGCCCCAGTAGCTCTCCCCTCCAACCCTTTCACGCGTTTTGCAGTCACTACCACTGCTATGTCGTCCGCAAAGTCAATAATTGTTGCATCCGCCCAGAGTTGTAGCCTCAGAACATCGTTGTACATTGGGTCCCATAAAAGTGAATCAAGGATCGATACCTGTGGTACGCGTGTTGTTTTTGCATTGTGCCAATGTCGTTTGCATACGTTAGCGAACAGTTGGAGATATAACTTGTTATGAGTTCACACACATAACTATGCATATGTAAGTGTAATACATTAGGCTTTATGCGGTTTTCATATTAACACAAAATTAACTTTATACACATCCAGTGAGACTTTTTTGTTTTTTTGTTGTTTTTTTTTTTTTTGTCTTTTTTAATGTTGATGTTACGCAAGCTCGCGCCATGATCATATTAGCACCATTATCATTATCATAAGTAATTAAAAAAATGATCTACAATTAACCACAACTATGTGTGATATCAAAACCATTTAATGCAATTCAGTTAATACGATTGAGCTAAATGCACTCACAGATAGATGTATGCGTTAAGAAGTTCTTTACTTTTAAGATATTTAATCCAAGCCCGTATATCGATCGACTGTACTTAAGCCGCAAAGTCGATTATGACACTTTAAATAAAGAACCATGAAATTTAGAAACCACCAGATGTGCAAGCACTAAA
This sequence comes from Glossina morsitans morsitans, assembly GCA_001077435.1. Lineage (NCBI taxonomy): Eukaryota > Metazoa > Arthropoda > Insecta > Diptera > Glossinidae > Glossina > Glossina morsitans. The sequence goes on from CCAG010010017.1 coordinate 42,288, forward strand.
AAAAGTTTATTAACCATTCAGCGAAGGCAGTTGATCTTGTTAAATGCGCGTACATTTGATCATCAAATGAAAGATAAAAAAATAATACTATAATATATATATATAAATATGTATATATATATATATATATATAATATAACATTGAGCAGAGCCGCTCGATTACAATGTTCACTGTATTCACAAAAAACTGACATGACTGAAGAGGTTATCTTAAGAAAATAAATCAAATTCATGACAATGTAGTGAAGACAGACAGACAGATGTAATAAGCGATTTTGCATGGGTACCTGCCTGCCATGGAGGCTTAATCCTACGGCACTGGTTGGCATACGGAGTGAAGAAGCGTCACTCGCACGCTACAGGGAGCAATACTACCCTGCAGTTTCAGACTAAGAACATTATATGGCATGTGCTTCCCTCTGACTAGGATGAGGCCTCACCTAACACCTCAAATGTTCAATACTCCCGCGAGTTTGGGGGCAACCACAGCAACCACGAAACTACCGCAATGGAGCGTTCCCGCTATCAGGCCGAAGCTGGCAGAATATCTCGGGGGCTCCTGACATCCATGGTACCAAATTTAAAAAGAGGAAAAAAAATGATAAAGGAAGAAATAATAAAAGCCTCCGATTAGGCTTTGAATCAGGTCCCATATAACCTGAGACTCGGTGTGGGATACAGTCTGCAGATTAGATTGCATTGTGGAACCAGTCAACAGAATGCACATGGACATTGCGTTCTCACTGAACAGTGAAGACAGACAGGACAGAATGCCAGTATATTGGATTTTGCGATTCATTAGTAGCACGCGGAAATCTATATATATAGAATTAAATTTTTCCAAATAGTCCATTATCTGGGTTCGTGCTGAAGCCAAAACACATTATCAAATTTTGTAAAAATATTCGGACTTATAGTGAGAGGGATAAGCTTAAATCGAAACATGTTTTTTCGCCCATACACAACTACAGCAGATAAATTTACAAAAATTTGACCGATGCTATAGTATCTGTATAAAAATGGGAAAAATTGACCACGCCTATCGAATATTATAGTGTATCAAAATTTAATTTTTCTTTTTTTTAATTTTTTGAAATAGAAAACCCCCATAAAGTATACAAATTCTTGATCACTTTTAAATTCAAAGGGGAGCTAACCATGTCCGTCTGTCCGTTATGAAAATGTAGGTCATTTCGTTTTTTTTGCCTGTTTTAGGATAACGATGATGGGTATAAAAGATTCGGTCACGATCTATTATAATTTTCTTACTTGTTCGTTCTATATCTTACACCTTAGACTTGTACTATACGGGTACATTAAGTTTCTACGTCTGTATGCAACAGCCGGAAAGGGTTGATCAAGACGCACCTTATTATTAAATTGAACGATTCAGAATCACTTACTACATCGATTTAAGTTTGTCTGTCCGTCTATCTTCTTTTTCTTTTCCGTTTATGTTCAACCTACAAGCCAAAATTGTGATGAAATTTAGTCCATCGACATATTTTGGCTGAAAGATGAGTGCTATTCAGAATGATTCATATCAGATCACTTTTTCGATCAATTCCCATATAATACATCATTTCCAAAACTCGCTATATGAATACATATATTAAACAAAATGGAATACGCTGCTCAATGATGTGTTCTGACCTACTATATATAATAAGGTTTTGACATGTGGAAAAACTAAAATATTAGGAGAACTTTTTTACTGCCTAAGTTTCTGTCTTAAGTCTTTGGATTCAACGTAAACGACGACAGAGCCCCCTATAACATGCGTTCATATAAAACGGATTCATATAAAACGCTAAAAATAGTCTCGAATAATATGGTATAAGAACGAGACAGAAAATATATATCATATTCGTTTCTCGCTTTGCCTCTTCCTTCTAAAAAAAAAAAGAAATTAAAAAAATTTGTTATCTAGTACTTTAAGTACTTGATTATTAGAGAAGATCGAGCTATGAACGACTCAGGTATTTTTCTTATAATCTAATTGAGTCGTACAAAATAGGGCTTTATATAACAGGGAATAAATCTATAGTGTTATAGCGGATCTATTGTATTGTAAAGTTTCTCATAATAATTTAATCAGTTTTCTTCACTGTCGCTAATGTAGTTTCAATTGAACACACACATGCATACTTTCTCCGTAGCATATACGCAAACAGCCACCCATCCATCCATCCATTCATACAAATACGCATACATATGTATATGTATATGCACGCACGATTCCACGCACACACAAATACAATTTAACATTCGCTTTATTTAATATTTCAGTTTACACTAATTTCAAAGTGTAATAAATGGATTTTTTTTTTTTCAATCCTCTTCAAAAACTCTGACCGCAATATAACAAAAAAAAAAAATTGAAAAAAAAAATAAACGAAGGCCCACAAACATACAAAATAACCTTCACCAAGTAAAGTGAAGAGAAAAAGAGCAAAACATCAAATACATATAGACATAAGAGTTTAAAACATTTAACTTCATTACATGGAAACAATCATCGTAATGATGATGAGTTGAATTGTTTGTTTTCGTGTGATGTGTGGTGCGATGATGATGATGATGATGATGATGGTGTAAATGTTTGTAACAATGTTCTCTAAGCAAACAATTTAAATGAATACTCAGCACTATGCTACTGTGCATAATTTACAAACACACACACAAACACACTTATAAAAATAATGAACAAATACACAAAAAGATCATGATGATGATGTTGTTGTTTTTTTTTTTTTGCTTTTTTCCTCTTTTTCAATATTACACTATAAATATTTTTGCGGTTTGTCGAAAATGATGACGATAATGACGATTATGTGATTGTTGCTGTTGTTGTTGTTGTTGTTGATTGCATTGCAGATGATCACGATGACTGTGACGATGATGATAATGATGATGCTAGAGTTTTGTGTTTTGCTATGCATATGTGTATTATTTGCGGTGCTGCTTGAGTTGTTTTGGTATAAAACAAAAATTTGTATCGATTTTTTCAGCTTTTGCCTAACAACCATACGCCAAGTAACACGCGTCCTAACCTAAGAGTGCAGACACATTTAATCTAATAATATAATCGACAAGAACTTTTCTGTTTGTTTGCTTCTTTTTTCTTTTTTTATTTTTTTTTTTTTTTTTTTTTTGTAATAAGAGAAAAAAAACTCACAAATCATATAAACTTTATTTTCGCTGATCGAATACAAATTAAGGCAAATTGTAAGTAAATAAGTTTGTGCATATATATATATATATATATATATATATATATATATATGTTGTGCATATATATATATATATATGTTGTGCATATGTATATATATATATATATATATATATAGAAGCAAAAAAAAAAAAAACAATCCAATATTTCAGGATACAAACATATGAACTAAATTGAAAAGAACGACAAACACAATCAATCATTTACTTTATATTAGAACGCGATTAATTGTGACCAGAGTAATAATAATAATAACCGTAAAAAAAAGAGAACAAAAATATAAGAAAAATTAAAGAAAATAGAGCAAAAAGGATTAAAATTTATTTGATAAAACTCTACCTGCACCGCGATATAATTCAAAAAGTAGATATAAATAATGACCGCTTTACGAACGAACAACAAAAACCAAACAACTTTAGAAACATCACCATCGCCACCACCGTCACCATCATCACCATCACCATCAACGTTACCATCGCCATCACTAGCACCATCAGCAACGTCACCGGCAACAGTAACAACAACCATATTATCAGCATCGACAACAGAATTCATATCATTGGATTGCAGCGGCCACCGCATCAGCCTTAACATGAGTAACGGCATTGGTATCGGCATCGGCATCGGCATCGGTAGATCAATGAAGCTTAAGCATCTTCATTTAATGCAGCTGCAACAATATGTGATGCTGTGCTGTGTCATTTTTGGATTACTGTGTCTGTGCATTTGTGTTAGCGGGGTGAGTGTGTTTCATCCTCTTAAAATGCTGTATATTCTTAAAATCATCATTGTCGCATGATGACAACGACGACGACAACACGTCGGCAATTTACTACTATACTACACAGTTTGTCTGTCTGTCTGTCCGTTATTTTTCGGCATCAGCATTCAATGCATTCAGTTGAACGACCATTTATTGGTATAAGTGAATATTAGTGTAGAGTGAATTTCAGAAATTACTTAAAATTGTTCGATATTTGTATTAATTCTTGTTGTTTTTCTTTTTCTTTTTGTTATTATTATTATTTTTATTATTATTGTTGTTGTTTTCATGTGATAGTAGTTGTTATTGTATACAACCATTAAATTTAATTCATCTTTTGTTATTTTGTATCGTTTCTACTGCTGCTGCTGCTGCTGCTGTTGCGGCTGCTGCTAATGCTATTGTTGTTGTTATTGTCGTCGTCGTTGTTTTTATTATTGTACACACATGTAATCGTTAAAATAAAAGTGAAGGCATCAGCAAATAGACTCTTGATTGGTCTTTAACCAAACAAAAGACACACATTATTATTATTGCAAATCTCAAGATAAAATTCGATAATGTACGACAAGTAAGCTGCGATGTGATTTTCAGGATACACATAATAGCAACATATGATAAATGCTTCTTTTTTCTTTTTTTTTTGGTTTTTTTGAAATGCACACAGAGAATTTTGCAGTGCTTGCTGCATATATATATATATCTTTTTTAGTTTTAGTTTTTTGATAACATTAAGAAGAAGTGAAGGGCTCTGGAAGTATGACAATATGTATGTAAAAAGAGTAAAAATAGTACAAGTCTTCGAGACAGAGATAATTAATAAATATATGAAATTTTGTTATATGGAAAAATTAAGATGTGAAGAAGTTGACTTGACATCTCAATTCTTTATACGCGAAGCGGAAAAATCAAAATTATCGAAATAGAAGTCAGTTCCTTTTGGGAATTTTTTTTTGGCAAGAATGTTACATCACCTCACGCGAATTTATTAGAATTGCATTATATGTTCCCTATACACATATCATGAACGGCATCTCTCTCTTCTTTTAGTTGGCCTTTTAGATGGAAATGCTTGCACTCTCCGATTTCCGATTAATAACTCCTATAGGCTATATGACAATTCTCGGTTTTTGCACACTCTAAACCAGAACTTGATATATAGATATATACTAATATAGATATCTGATATCTGTAGATAATGAAGAAAAATTTATAAGC
>CCAG010010019.1:0-26745 GCA_001077435.1 Glossina morsitans morsitans
TTTTTTTTTTTTTTTTTTGTAATACTTTAAGATATTTGCACTCCTATTGCGAGTTGTCCAAGCTATTCATATCAATGGCCATTTTTGACCTAATTTATTAATCAAAACAAGTATTAGGCGGACAAATAAGTTTTCTGGTTTTTCCAATTTTTCAAGAAGAGATAATTGCTGCTGCCCTTCAATGCATATCGATGCTTAAAAAAGTGTTATTCTATTTTAAAACTCAAGAAATGCAGCTGAGGTTACAAAAATGATTAAATTGGCTTGGTATGAATTTTAATCTTGACAACGATGAACATTCGCATACGTCTATCCGTATGCATCAAAAGCAAGCCAGAAAGTTATTTTCAACTTGGGCTAGGAACTTCTCCCGATTGCGGCGTGTTCTGCAAACTTTCCTCCTTCTGACTAGCTGAGATCAGTGCAGTCATACTTAGCAAATCGGCAGCTTACAAACGTTCAAGATATGCGAAAATTGATCAGTGACTGTTACGCCACGAAACCACGAAGTTTCTATTACGGGAGCTACCCGATAAGCATCGAAGAAAGTGACTATGCATATTTTGATTATTTAAACCTTGTAACAAATATTTTTTAATTACAGTTGAAATTTATCAAAACATATAGAGAATTTATTTGCTTAGCTAATATGATTAGCATATTTTAAGAAATTCCGATACGAAATTTGTATTTCAGCCTAATGACCTCCGCGAAATGTTTTAGTAACCAGTCTTCTCTATCTGATGCATTTATATTCTAGCCCATCGTTGCTTGTCTCATGCATTTAGCGGGTGTGCTTTTAATCGAAATTAATAAAATTCATAGTTAACTTTATGTCAAACATAGGTTGTTGAGAACGTTATCTTACCACCCCATTTTAAATGTAAATTTTCTTTATTTTCCCAGATCACGGTAAAATAATAAAATCAGTGAATGCTGAATCAGCGGATTCTGATAAGAAAGTAACTTCAGTTGTTATTGAGGAAATTGATGTTTTGCCCAAAAGTGAGCCGATACGAAATTTGGAAATCGTTAGAACAATGCAATACGGTAAGTACCATACGCCAGAAGCGAAACAATTAAAAAGAATTGAAATAACATTTTCTTCAAAATCACGTTTAATTAATCAATTGCTTGCTTTCATACACACACACACACACACACACACACATGCACACGAACAGATCAAGCAAAAGATGGAAGCTACGATGACGGCAAGTTGGTTATTGTCACTGATAGTCAAGTAATTGCAATACAGTTACATCGATGTCACAATGACAAAATTACCAGTTGCAGGTGAGTTAATAAACATAAAAAAAAATAAAATTTATTGCTTTTTTTGCCAAATGGTAACTGAGTCAATGCAAAAGTCGTCGTGTCGTACTCGAACATTGCAATTAAAAATAATGCTGAATCGTCGTCATTAACAATATTAATAGCAGCAGGCATGCATGCATGCATGCACGCAAGCAAGCACATAAGAAAGGTATAACAACAACAGCAAGATTAAATGTTGCTGTTGTCTGCAGTGACAATGATGCAATAACACTACAATTCATTGCTTTTTATTTCGTTAATGTATGCCGAAAAAAAAACAAACAAAAAAGAAAAACGAGAAGCAAAAAGAAAAATATTTACATATGTGTTGTTGTTGTTTTCTTTCTCTTTGTTTTTCATTTGATTACTGCTGCTGATGCTGCTGATGTTGGTGTAATTTCGCATCATTCATACATTTCTACCACTTGTTTAACTTTATCTCGCCTGCTCGCTCGCTCGTCATTACGACGTCACATTGTCGTCATAATCTTCATCGTTATCATCATATCAACATCATTATCATCTTTTCATTGTCATCGTTTGTAACATTCACAATCTAACAACAACAACTACTGCAACACATTATTTAAACAGCGAATGTGTCGCTCTGCAGGATCCGTACTGTGCATGGGACAAAATTGCTGGCAAATGTCGTTCCCATGGCGCGCCACGTTGGCTCGAGGAGAACTATTTTTATCAAAATGTCGCAACTGGCCAACATGCCGCATGCCCCTCAGGTTCGTATTACACATAAGCGAAGCAATATTCTGTTATGTTAAAAGCGGCATATGGTAACATCCATGTACTACACTGTACTAGACTATATTATATACACGCATGAGTATATACTTTAAATATTATGACAGCATAGTACGCATATACAACGTAAAATGGTATGTACTGCAATTGCTTAGCAGTGTCCAACACCTTGGATATCTATCAGGACGCGTTTGTTGCAGACAGTTCATAAGTATGTTAATATCTGCACCTTATAGACAACTTAGCAGGGTATGTTAAATAAATCGTATCTAACGAAACGCACAGAAACGAAGATTATGAACCGATGTAGCCACGTTCGTTTCGGCACTGAAAGAATCGTACCGGAGTGATGTAAATATGTGAAGAAAAGTAATTTCACATTATTGGATAAAAACTCAAGTTACAATTCATCCGAAATTGATTTCGATTTGGCGATTTTCGTATACCGTCTGGTTCTATAAATATTTTCATAGCAGTAACATATATAGTTTTATTATGTATCTTGTATTGATCTCTAAGCAAACATTTACAGATAATGCAGAGCAGCTTTTTGTCTCTGTGTCAATGTCCCCTTTTGATCTAAAAATTCCTTTCTTCTCTCACTTTATCGTGACCTTTGACTAAAGACATTTTTCGCTCCTTAATAAGCAATGTAGGGATGTAGCAGATTTTCAAATTACCATAGTATAGGAATTTTTCCTATGGCCATAGAGAGAACGGAAATCCGCCCACTCACCGGCTTGCTGAGGTACTTAAGTAACGAAAGTTCAAATTCAACACGGATATGATCGCTTTCTCTTATTTCAAAAATTCCAACTGAAAAACTGAATCTTATATAAGGCGACAATTTCCAATTACATACTTATAGTGTCTTATAAGCTATAACGGATATTGATGTAAAGCGTGGTTAAAATATCTATCAGAGCTGTCAGAGCTGTATCGCGTATGTAAATGTAAAATAAAATCAATCAAAACGTTGACGTCCGCCCAATTAGGAAAGACTGATCAATACGGGTACATATATTTACCTGAGATGGTTGACATCCCATTTTCGCTCTAAGGCGAGCTATAGTTCGGTTATTTGATTTTTTCAATGTTCCATTATAACAATACAACGACACAACAGAATACAGCGCAACAACAGCAAGAATAATATAGAGCAAAAGTAGTCAAGTAAATAGTCAGTATGTATGTGTGGCGTTATTGTTTTTTATTACATGCCCGGCAATATCTACCAACAGCCATAGTGATGGTGGCAAATATTGTTTTTATTGTTGTTGTTATTTTGTAGTTGTTGCTGTTGCGAATTGTAGTTTCTGTTGCCTTGCTTGTGTTGTAATAAAAATTTCATGTGTAATTGGAGATTTGGATTATTGCCAAAAGTGAAAATTGCAATTTGTAATTTCTCTCGCTCTCACTCACTCACTCACTCTGCGATTGCTGCGCTGCTGTTTGGCCATAGGTATATACATATAAAATACATATATTCATGTACATCCTTATGTGGTTAGTAGTTGCTGTTTTTTCCATCTGTTTTTAATGAGATTTTTGCAAAATATTAAATGAAATTAAAATTGTTGTTTTTCTATCTTGCTACGATGCGAGTAGCAGGTGATATCTTGAAAAGACTAACACAGTACTGGACTAAAGGGGATTTTAATTCAATTGATCGAAAATACCATTTAATTGATTGATTGATTGATATCTGCATATGTAGATAATGAATTCAGAATTCATTGTCTGTTTAAGAGCACAATTCTACAAACAAGAAATATAAAACTTATTAATCAAAATTAAATATCAAGCATTTTCTTAAATTTATCGACAAATCGATATAAACTGAAAATAGTAAAGTTAATTGAAGACTTTATCGTAAACTGTATTCAGCCTAAGACTGCTAATTAGCTAATCAAATCTGAAGTTATGGGTAAATAAAAAATGTATTACTTCGGGTCAGCTATATGGTAGCCTATGATAGCCTCATGGTAGCCTCAGAACCACATAATCTAACAAAAAGTTGTAGATGTACAACTACGCTTCAGTCGTTGTCTTATTTTTCGACATTCGAGGGCTTCTTGAAAATAACTGTACAATCAGTGTTCTATTCAATATATTGTCCACCACTAGACTCTACCAATGCCATCTTTTAGAAATAATATGAATTCTGTACCGGAAGAAAAACTGGTGATTTAAGGCTATCCACAAATAAAACCCATATTTAGCTATCGTTATAAGAATGGATGCTTGCTGCAATAGCAAAAGCAATAAGTCATATAATGAAATCTGTTTTGATCGAAAGAAGTGATGTCTGCTAATAACAGCGGATAGCGTAAGATATTACAGGTTAGAATCGCAAACATTTTCCAAGCGAGTTATGTTATACGAGGCAAAATTGTTTTGCGCTGAAATCCCACGATGTCATATCTCTTGATATATTGCCCGACTTTAGTGTTTCAAATCCATCAATTGATTGCTTCATTGAGTTGAAGGAAATCTTATATATAATACACTACGTCCACAGTGAAAGCCTCCAAATGAGAGCACCGCCGATATTCAGCCTTATTTTCGTCGGTGATGGTTCGCATACTTTGCATAATAATTATTTGTCCGCGTTGAATATCGTAACACATCCACTCTTTACCGTTTGTAAGGACTTGAAAAACAAGATTACGTGCGCATTGTGTTTTTATGGCACAGAAATACAACCATTCAAAACCCCAAAAAATTATAGTACGTTGTGTACCCTCTAATGTGACAGTTTATGCAGTTGCGTATAGTTTAAAGACGGCACTTGTTCACTCAGCACAGCGAATCATCTGTTGTTGATTTGCTGACTGGCAGAAGAAGAAGAAGCAGACAGTACTTTCAAATAAGCAAGTCACAAGTTTATTCAGCGCCCTACAGTACTAGTTACCCTCACTGTTACAAAAAGGCCGAATCGTGGAACACACCAATTGAAGACTGAGTTTAAAGACTGAAAATGACAAGTTGTTGTTTAGTATTTGTATGATAGCCAGAAAAAATTCATCACCGTTATGTTATACAACACATTCATCTTAGGCCGACAAATGTTAAATCCGGAAAGGCATCTACTCTATGGGGTCTGCTAATTCACTTGTAGCGATAACCTATTAATAATATATAACGGGCTGCCAAACATAGGATCGAAATGAACGAGCAAATGAAACAACGAGAACAGAAGATGGGACGATAATCCTGAAGAGACTATCATACGACAGTCCGCGGACAAATTTTTATTGATGATTTTTAACAACAATTGCGGGCAGTACAAGTATCAGTGATGTCCAACAATTGGCAGGCAATTTAGTTTAAAATTAGTTATGATATCGAAAATCGAATTAAATACACTTTCTAAGGGTAGTTACAAGATCATGTTTTAACCATTACATACAACGAATACCATAGCATTTACATCACTTCGCATCATGTTTTTCAACTGTCGTTCAAGATGTCGTAAATACTATATCATTCTTATGAGAGAAAACATGAGAAAAAGGGACAATGGGAGAATCCTTTCCAGTGGAAAAATAAAATAATATGAAAAAACTTAAAGAATCAGTTAAGCAATACTTCGGCAATCTTAGTAGTGAAAAACCCGCAAATTATATAAACTTCAACGAGATTTAGGTCGTTTTGCATTACGATCATAATGAACGATATGTAGTGCCTGTGAATGTCCGCGGATATGTTAGGAAAGGAAAAACTATTAGCACATGAATGCGACCGCATTTAACGGAAAAATAAATTTCATTTCATCAAAACATGGCACCCAATGACACGTACGTTGTCAGGAGATCAAAGAGTTCAAAACAAAATTACTTTTCTCCTCAGACTATTTTCTCTTTTCATACTTGAAAGATGGTAAAATATATGCACAACATTGAAGCAATGGAGTCTGGCATTGGTGACTATTTTATAAAGCGCGACTCTTCATACTACAAAAAAGTATATCGAAACTATTCAATATCGTTGGGCAAAGAGTATCGAACTATATAAAGAAATATAGATTTTTTTTCAAGGGGTTTTTTTTTCCTATTTTCTCTAAGAAATTATTCGTGAACATTTCGTATACTTCGTATATACTACGTTTGCATTTTACTCCCACTACCTTCTTATTTTAGAATTCAGCAAATCACAAGCTTATGATTGTGCTGAATTTACCAAAAATGTAGTCCCTTCTTTCTGTCACATCAAATTTTTCTCCACAACATTTCGAATACACGGATTTAAAAAAGCCATATTTGTAAATGGTTAAAGTATTTTTAAACAATGCAATTGTTGACCTTGTGAGTTTATAGAAATATTAGCATGTACGCATTTTTGAGAATTCACATGGACAGACGCGTATCGATGAATCCATTTACGTTAAGTAAAATATATAAGCTACATAAGAATATTGCTGCATATTTTTGAATGTGATAAACCGAACGACGAAAATAATGTACCCCTTCCGTGACGGATATACAAAAACAGAAAATGTAAGTGATGTTACCGTTGCCCTTGCAAGAGTTTAGGAAACTGTATGTACACTCAATCTAAGTAACTGCTTATCGAGGCGGCAAATCAGCTGATAGGAAATTGCATGTGACTGGAAGTATACATATATGAGAAGAAGATGTGTTCTGTAAAAATTTTCAATCACTAAACTATATATATATACAGTTAGTTACTTATGAAAATATTAATTTCTGACGGATCGGTTTTTTTTTCCTACAGGCAAAATCAATTCAAAAGATGCGAATGTAGGCGAGCAGAAAGGTTATCGCGATGATATGGGCCTTCTGGATCAAAGGCGTCAAAGCAAAGATCAAGAAATGATTAACATTATGCAAGATAAGAACTTCGAAGGTAAATAATTTCGTTCTATATACGTATTTATTGTATTCACTCCTTTAAGATCCTTTCATTAATCTGTAGTAACTGTACACTGGCTATTATTGCACGCTTTTCAATGTTAATAATATTGCATGCGATTTAACATCTTTTTGTATTTTATTTATCGCACAAATTATGTCACAAACCCAGCCTTTGCTTTAAATTCAGTTACGTCGATTCACTTTCACTACTCGAGATTGCAATTGCTTTTAGGAAAATTTTGTATGATAAATTCAAAACCAAAGGATAATTAAATTGAGATAAAGATTCAAACAGAGTCCTTTTATAAGTACATGCGATCATAACATTTCAAGCTGTCATTTCAGAATAAAAAATAGTTTTTAGAAGCCAAAAATGAACACAAGTATTGGACGGAAAATTCCTCAAAATCCAATTTAAAGAACTTCAACTCACTTTAAGCCAATCGAGTTTTCAACCATTTCGTTCAATTCGAATTATAATACAAATTAAAAAGTAACTTTAATTTTATTTGTGTTTCCATACCGCTGTGGTAATGTAGGTTTTCTAAATTATTTATGCTCAAGGCTCAGTTCGCCGAAAAAGTTAGTAATCTCTAGCGTTTTATTATTCGCCTATGAATGCTTAATGCATGGGTTCGATGCACTACCCCTCTTTGGGATAAACCTAGACATTGCTATCGACCCAAAAATCTACTGTTTTTCTATTCTACCGTTCCAATAGCTCACCTCAAGACATCTACAGTTTCCCTATTCTCCCGACATGCGTAGTATTTCAGTTAAATTTATAAAATCGTGAAGCTGTACTTTAGATAACATACAACCAAATTTGTCTTTCCATGCATCGCTTACTGTCTTGTAACGCAAACGGCCACAAACGCGGGTAATAAGCGTTCTCAGGCTAGCTACTACTTTTCAGTTCTACAGAATCTAACTAACAGAAAAAATCCATATAAAACAAAGAAGATTTAAGACAATTAGGCAAAACATTAGCTGTCATTTTTGTAAAGATTTAAGACGGACGGTGAACGTAAACAATAAGCCGTCTACAGCAACCTTTGCTTATTTTACAGAGTTGGAAATTGGAACTTCCTCTGTCAACTACAACCGCTTCGTACTCATTGCTTCCGGGCTTTTTGAACAAGCCACCATGTACATCTGTTTTATACTAGAAAGCTGCATAACGAGCTCTTTTCGACTTTTCAATTATTATAATTGTTATCTGTTTGAACGAATCTTTCTTCTGTAGTTGAAATGATAACAAGTAAAGATTTACATTTGGTTGTGGCCAAATGAAAGCAAAAATCCTCTCTAGTTCGGTGCGGTCTGTGTCGTATTGTAGCCGCGATGACCGATTTCGTCGATTTTCAATAAGAACCTACGTGCAAGAACTTCCAAAGCTATATTCGAAGCCGACAGTTGCATTTTTATGGCCAAGGAAATGTTTACCGCAGGCATGACAAAGATGGGCGGAAGGACAGACACGTTTAAATTGATTCATAACTTAATGTTAGTCAAAAGATTTCAGGTCTCTGAAACCTCCTTTTGGGTGTTGCAAACGTCTTGACAAATTGAATACACCTCCCATCCCTCGGTCGTAAGTTAAAAGAAAGGTACAAATAGACAAAAGTGTCACAGTTTTTCGCGACGTTTAACTTTTGCCAAAAGATTAGTAAACAGAAATTCTAAACGTACGTTGAGTAGTAAAAGATATATATAACGATTTGATTTGGATGAAAAATAGGTGTGGTTAGACAGTACAAATCAGATATTAAAAGATTTGTTATTTTATTGGGAAAAGAATTTTGCTATTGCGATACAGAAATGAAAAATGAAACCCTTCTCTTGTAAGTCTTTCTATCAGGAAAGTCTGCGTCACGATGAACGTCAAAATCGTCTAAATCGATCGACCACCAAATGGTGAGAAAAGTAGTAACGCAGAAGAGTTTACGTAGTAAACACAAATATGAAGTGTAAAGTTAACAATGATTAGTAATAATGATGAGCAGTACAAAAGCTGGGAAGACGAATTAAACTCCCAAAGCCATCATCAATATTCTCGATTATTTAGATAACTTCGAATGTAGATAACCTCTCCTCTACATGATAATTGCTAACTCACTTAGATATTAATCTTGCAAACTTTGCTTATCCTCCTACTGTGCCTGTGTTTAAAAGTATGATTTCGTTGCTCATTTAGAATTTTGAAAAGTTTTTCGTAATTAAATTAAATACAGTTTTCAATGCACTTACTGATAACCAATGAAATTTAACGTTTTTATTGAAACACTAATAAACACTCTGTATATAGAAATAAATCGATATTTAAAGAAAATGTTTTTAATCCTGTTCTCGTTCTTTTTTTTATTCTTTTCTTTTCTCATATTATTCCGTTTTTCTGTATATTAAACGTTTTAAATGTTTTTGTAACAAATGCAACAAAAAACAAACAATTGAAAAATCAACCAAAAAATTTTTTTAAAAAAAATATTTTGATTGGATATCGTTCATTGCGTCACAACTCTCTTTGCGTGTGTGTGCGTGTGTGTGTTTAATGTTTAATTGATGTGTTGTTGGTGTCTATCTTACTCTATATGCCACGCTATGCTATATCATTGTTGTTCTCTACAAAATATTTACAAAATACACGCTTTCACATAAAACACACACAAATTTATAAACAACTAAAATGTATGTACGTATGTGTATATGTATGAAAATGAACAAACAAACGAACACATACGTGTGCTGAATTTTCATATGGAATTGGCTTACGATAAACAACAAACAACTACAACTATTAATAATAAAAATAATAACAACAACGAAATATTATTGATTGGCTGTATTTTTGCAATACAAACGAATAATAATAATAATGAAAAAAAAAAACTAAAACATTACCACACTGAATAACAACAACACACCTCTAAACAAACAAACATGATTTGTGCTAACCACAACAACAATAAAAAAAAAATAACAACAACCATAATAACACCACCACCACCACCAACAACAACAACAACAACAAAATGTACAAAAAATGTTAAACGCTAAATTTTGCTAAAAAAGGTCCCCAAATTTCTCCAGATATAATCAATGCCCAGTACACCGTTGAAACTTTGGTTATGGCCGTCTTAGCGGGTTCCATTTTCTCCCTTTTAGTGGGATTCTTTACAGGCTACTTTTGCGGTCGCCGCTGTCATAAAGACGAAGATGATAATTTACCCTATCCCGATACCGAATATGAATATTTCGAGCAAAGGCAAAATGTTAATCGGTAGGCGATCTGATTTCATTAATTACTGAAAGAAGAAAAAAAAACGAAATGGAATTTCTCTCTCTCTCTCTCTCTCTATCTCTCTCTCTTTTTCTGTCACATATAGGATTCAAACAGAACCTAAATTATTGCCCCAAGTTGAAGAGGTAACGTATGCAGAGCCAGTGCTATTACCGCAGCCACCTAGCCAAAATAAAATGCATTCACCGAAGAATACTTTACGTAAACCTATTCCACATCATGGTCCCAACTCAGAAACGTTCTTCCAGTTTCAGCCAGATGGCTACAATACACAACAAACATATCGCTGTCGCGACAATTTCGGTACTCTACGATCTCATCAGGTTATGGTAAGTATGTTGTTCGGCTGGCCCGCATTTTCGCTACTTCCCGCTTGTCTTCGCCATCAATCAACCTCACTTGAAAATGAATTTATTTAAAAATTTTGTTTCTAACATTTTTACTTTTTTTTGTTTTTTTCACTCAACCCCCAGGGTGATAATTATCGTCGCGGTGATGGCTTCTCTACCACTCGCAGCGTCAAGAAGGTGAGCACATATAAAGATACACACATGTATATATATATATATATATATACTGACGTATTATTAATATATATCCTTTCATTATTTTCACAATACGTACTTAGATGTAAATCGTTGTCATTGTCGTTATTTTCGCATAGTATTTACATAAAATTTGCGAACATATATATATATATATGTATATGTATGTTTTCCTATATCATTTTTACGTAATTAGTTAGCTTGATCATCACTTTTAAGCGTCGATTGGTGTATTTTTTTTTTACTGTAGTTTATATACGCATATACACGAATTTATTTATTGTTGTCATTACCATATATATATGTATATTAATTGTATATTTTTTACTGTATCGACACGTGTCGAATTATTGCAAATATATACATATATATATATATATATATATATATTCGAATATATATATATATATATATATATGTATATATGTATATCTATGAATCTGTGTATGTGTGTGTGTTTATCTGCGTGTGAATGTTTTTTATTGAATATTATTACATTTATATTAAGTATGTATATGATAAATTGTTTGCTTGTATTTGCTTTTGTGCTTTTAGGGTAATTAAATTGATTGCATTTTTCACATATCGGGAAGATAATGAATTCAAAAATATATGCTGGCGACGTCTTTCATTGACAGTTAATCTCTTATATAACCCTTTGTGTAGACATTTTATTTTCGTATAAAATTAAACGAAAACACGTCTTGTTTCAATTCATAACAAAAAAAAAAAATCAACCAAACAAAATAAAAATATTTCTATTTCTCTTATTCGATATATATATCATTTGGAATAGAGATCGAGACAAATTGCTGCTTGTTGCTGCTTTTCTTAGCCACTAAAAGCTTAGATCTTATCTTAACAAATGCATTCAATTATTTATTACATTGGCGAGCATTTGCATCACCTTTCACTCACCTTTCACCGAATCGATCTGTTGTGTCCTGAATTGGGCAGTCAGCTTTCATACATAGACATAGTTCATAGTAGTTTAAAATGTTTAATTACTTTCTCATTATTTCCAACAAAATTATCACATTCCGTAATGTACTTTATGGGATCTTCGAAGCTTTCTTCTGGTTTTTCCAAAAGTTTTAGCACACTATATATGCACCCAATCATTTAGTGGTGAGTGTAGAAATGAAATAATTCCCCTTGGTTTATAGAACGAGGCAAGGTAATAATTCGTCTGATTTGTTTTATACGTAGTACTGTATAAAATACGACAATAAGCGTTGTATGCGATTCTCTTTGCTTCTAATGCATCTGTCAGGTACTCTTGGCTACTGTTTCTAACTTTAACGAGAAGATAGCTACAAAATGTTTGTTGGCCACTGTGACTTACTTTAACGAAAAGATAGATACAATGAGTTTTCTGTCTCCCTTTTTATTCTCCTCTCTTCTCGCTTTGTTTCATTATTCTCTACACTTCGAATTCTGTCCTGTATTTATTATTTTTGATTCGATATTTGTGATTATTGATTAGCTTTCTCAGCCTATTACGGGACATTTAATATGCCAGTTATTACAGGGTATTACCCGTAATGCAAGGCCGGAGACAATTCATATATGTGTTTATAACATATATATATATATATATATATATAATCTACTGTTGTTTAGAAAGTAATGAGATGAAGTGCATTTACTTAATAAGATAATAAGTGAATAAGAAACAAATTATAGCTTATATCAAACGCTTTAATTGTGTGCACGTTTGAATGCGAGTACATATATCTGAATGTTAGTCACATAGAGAAATTTAAAACAAAAGAAGAAAATTATCAAATAAGACAAAAAAATTGTACATTTTTAAGTTATTGGGGACGTAAACGTTGTTTTCTAACTTTCTTTCTACTTTTTACTTTCTACAATTCTATGCAAAAATACACCAATCGATAATAAACATCAAAAGGAAATCAAAAACAAACAAAAAAGAAGAAAATCATGTAAATTAAATCATTTTATAATTCATCATGCTCTCATCATTTTCATAAAATTACCGAAAAAAAAAAAAAAAATCTAAATAAATAAATAAATAAATAAACTTTTAATGATAAAAAGAAGAACTCATACGTTACACACACTATGTACAAAATCATGAATCATTCTATCGATCTTTTATATCTCATCTTCCCATCTCTGTCTCTCTCTCTCTCCCTCTCTCTCTCTCTCTCTCTCTCTCTTTCTTTCTCTCTATCTATCTCTTATTTCTCTACTACTGTTTGTTTTTCCTTTTCTTTCATGTATTTTTTTTTTCTCATTAGGTTTACCTTTGAGACGGGAGTGGGGCGGCTGAAACCAGTCAGGGATTAATTACCCAAAATATGGTAAATAATTTATTTATTATTTACTTAATTTTTATTTATCTACTTATTAAATGATTTATAATTGGAAACAAACAAGAAAGCTGCTTATTTTATTCGCTTCAGAGCGAATATTAAGCACCCACCACACTGAGTGCACATTTATTAACCTTTTGCTCGGCTGTGGCTATTTCTAATAAAAGTTTGAAAAAAGTCCGACATCAAAGTCTCTTGTGTAGATTATTACTTCCTGACAAATATATTTCGAAATCTTCCCCATTCTTTATCGTCTTTCAATACTCTAACAATTTCAGACTTATTTAGGATGAAATGATATTTATATTCCGCACTGATCAGTGGCCGATAAATAAGGACCCGAAATTCTACATCAATCTTCCATACAATTTAAAAGTTTACACAACAGATCGTGCTGGTATGAACCAACACACAGACAGACAGACAGACAGATAGGTATTGGCTTCCACGCGGATCATAGTTACACACTGGTTATGTATCTTGCTTATGTGATTGCGTAAGATTAGCATGCTCGGTGGTGGGTATAAAACGAGAAAAAGTTACGAAAATGCCAAAGAATTTTTTTTTCTTTTTCTGTAAAGATAGTTGAGTTTACATGTATATATCTCTATATATATATATATGTATATATGTATTAATCTGATTGATTTTCATTTATAATAAGAGTTTGTACACGTTCACTGTTTTAGTTGTTGGCTGCAAGTTAAAAGAGAATTCGAAATGTTTTAATACTTTCTTTGTTTATTTGTATATATATATATATATGTATATATATATATATATGTACGTTATACGCTTACACTTATTTTTTCCATTTATATATATACGTACTTTTGTTTATTGAAAAAGTTTGGCGCAATTTTCCAACAAGTTTACTTCACTTTTTTAATAGTTAACTTTTTGCTGCTGATTAAATAAATATGTCTGCAGTGAGTGTTATATGAAAGTTGTGAAAAGAAAAACGAGTAAACTAGCGAATGGGATCAGGAGGTTTTCATGTATAATGAAAAGCTCACCAGTCAGTCAGTCAATCAGTTTGATCGTTTCCTTTTTTTTTTTTTTATTTCATTTTGGTTTTCTATAACATATTTATTTTCTTTAAAACACGTATCTATCTATTGCACATCGTCAAGAACATCAGCCATCCCTAACCCATAAACAAATGCTTCTCAAAATTTTCTCGAAAACACTTTTCACTTTTAGCTAACTTTTGACTTTTTTCATCATCATCATTAGTATGCTAGAGAGTATGGTACGTTGGGTGTATGAACGTGCTGTCAAAACCACCCAAAAATGACCCACAGCTATTACTAATCAAAACAACCATATAAAAACAATAACAACAACAACAATACGAACTCCCCAAAAAAAAAAAAAAAAAAAATTATACATTGAAAAGAAAAAATACTCAATTCAATTTCATACTGAAATGCTATGTAATTGTGTAATTGTGTGTGTGTATGTTGTATCTTCTAGACATTAGCACCGTTTCTCACAAACTTATCTATCTCTCTATACCTTGAGTTTTGTTCTTGCTTTAAATTTTTTGATTATTACGGTCGAGTATTCTATACATCTGTTGTACCTCTTTCTCTGCTAAACACGCATATTAACTCACACACCCGCACACACACACACACACCCACACGTTAACTTTTTCTTTGTCTGTCTTCCTCTATGAACACAACTTAATGTCGTCTCTGCTAAATACCAACCACTGGTGCTATATATCTTATTAATTAGAACCTCTTCTATTCTCTCTCTCTTTCTTTCTTTCCCTCTCTCTCTCTCTCTCTCTGTCTGTCTCTTCCACTTTTCTTTTTGCTATTCGTTTTCTTTTTTTTTTGGTTTTTTTTTTGTCAATTGTGAAGAAAGCATAAGAATACGTGCGGTGTATAATTTAATTTATATATTTTACTTTCTTTTTTACATATATATTTTTTTCTCTCTCTATACTTCCTTCGTTCAATACTTTGCCAATTTAATCGGTTCATTATAGAAATTGTATCAGAAATAAAAACTCCAATGCTTGCTAATTGATGGCATAGAATGCAATAGAATGCACACCCATATACATTCGCACACACACACATATATATATATATATGCAAGACACTCCCCTCATTAACTAATTTGCAAAGTAACTTTAAAATATAAAATAACCTTTAATATAATTGGAAAGAGCAACGCGCGAAAGTACTTGAAAAGTTGCTTTGAAAAGAATTTCATTTGAGGTTTTGTACGAAAATATTTGAGATAAAATATAAGGTTTCCAACCAAGGCAAATGTCATGAACTTTATGCCATTTTGTAACTGCCAATACACAAACGTCATTGCGATGACTTTGACAAATTAGTGCAAGGAATGTTTCAAATGCATTCTCTTCTGCGTTCTTTGGTTGAGTCTTAAAATTACATAAAATCTCTCCAAACATAATGAAGGACTGATTGGATACTTGAGAAATACATAAACAAGATCATAATTTTTCAAACGAACACTTATTTTGAGCGACGAACCCCATTTTCACGTTTTTGATAATCTCGTCATCAATGACAAAGAACCTCGGTTTTACGACGTAGTCCTTGATACCTTGTGGGGGATACCTTAGTGGGAATTGCGACTGCTTCGATCTTAATTGCTTCAATAGCTAATGAGAAACTGCGCCTTATGAAGAAAGCAGCTTGAGTTGAAAAGAACAGACAGCTTCACGCGCACGCATCATCCATTCCACAGGGTGTTTGCATGTAGTGCAGAATATATGCTAACCAGCTTCGTGATAACTCAAGGTTTCGTCTCAAACAGTTACAATTTCCTTTCTTATTAAATCATTGTGATACAAGCCACTAGTCATATGCCAAGAGCGAGATAAACACAATGTATTCACTCCATTGTTCAGAGTTTGTCAGCGTTTTTGGACTTAATATATATGAGGGTATAAAAAACATCTACGATATTTATTTTAGTTCGATAGTTGTAGCCCAGGAAATATCGCTTCAATACGTTCTTTGACAGGCCGCGCATGAGCCAATGCCTTTTCTGCATCACGTGTACCGATTTCGATGCACGAAAGGCAACTTTAATAATTTAATAGAAATACTTTTTTTTTATGTTTTAGTTCTAGAATTTATTTCTTTCATCTACACAGGTTATAATACTAATAATAGACGTATGTTTATAGAACGGGCCCTACAATAAGAAGAATTTATTTATTAATCACATACTCTGCATTATATTAACACGACGAAGCAAAGATCCTGCTAGTGAGCGAAATGTTCATTGAACACTTAATCGCCCTGCGAACTGTTGTACCGTTCTCGATACAAGTTTCAAACTGTGTCGCTATACACATCGCTACACATGATGTAAAATAGTGCTAGCAACGATTAATATTAAATACCCTATACCACCCTACAGATAACTTTTTTTTGAATTAAGGCTTTATAATGGGAGATGGCCAAAAAGGTGATCCGATCCAAATCATTTTGAATAGCGTTTGCCCTTGGACCAAAATACGTTAGTGTACCGAATTTCATCAAAATATATTAAAAATTGCAGCCTATAGGTTCAACACACGAAAACAAGACGGATAGACTGACAGAAAACCTTAGACCGATTCAGATAGTGATTTAGAAAGTGACTTTGAATCGATAGGTATAATAAAAGGTGGATCTATCTGAAGTCCTCGTATACGTGACATGGACAGCCATTTCTCTAAATTTATTTACAGAAAAAGAAGGTAGCATTTTATTTATACCAAAAATATAGAAATAATTTTTTTTTTATTTGTCCTTCCATTGCCATAACACTAAGATGACAATGTTGCACCGAATCAAACATTTTCTAAAACTATGACTAGAGGTTTAAGAAGAAGCCTGGCGCTTTTCTCGAAAACCGTAAAAAACTCTAAGCGTAGAATCCTAATCCGATTAGGTGTTTTTATGATGAATCACACCACAATATGACTGACTCCTGTTATGAGAATCATGGGAATAATGAAAATGTTGTGCGATTTATATATGCAAAATAGCTATGTATAAAAGTAAAACACTACACATTGGATTATAGAAAAAACATAAAAATTTCAAAAGATGAGAGAAAATGTATTTGTTGATGCAAGTACTGCATGCACGTTTGTGGTTCAGTCCATAGTTCGTATTGCGGTTTTCAAAATCAATGCACGATCTCTGTTCCATAGTTTGTTCCCGATTAACTCCAGGGTACGGGATTCTTTCTCAGGCTATAACAAGGCATATTTTGTGAAAATGGGTTAATTTTGATACGACGACTAAACCCAAATTTGAATCGAACTGCTTTTCAATAGTGAATCGCTCATTTTAAATTAAGTTGAAATAATCAAAAAAATTAAGTTGAAAGTTCAAATGAGCCCCATGAGAATGAGGATCATCGTGGTCAGATTAGGGTTAAAGTTTCAAGTACCTGTGATATGGTTACATAATTACATTCGGAATTCGAATTTTTAGATCATTTTAACATTTTGCTCGCTTAATAAATGCTTTGAGTACTAATGGTAAGGACTTTTAAACGAAATGGAATGTTGTAAATAGATGAAGCTCCTGATTGAAACTTCATTTAAATCTTACTCTAAGACCTAAGAATGACATCTTTATTCTGTTCCAGTCTTGATTTCATTTTGTTCTTAATAAATATTCATAACATCACTATTAGTAAAAAAAAGTGTGTCCTGTCATCACGGTTGTTGGTAGGATCTCCTTACCTATATATATAAATATATATATATATGTATATATATGATTTTTGCTCTCTGCCGATAAATACAAACTGTTGCGGTTACCTGGGACTTGATTCTTTTGAGCTTATCTCAAGCAAGGAAACAAGCTCGGCCTGTTGAAGGCTTTATTCAGGATTTTCATTCATTTATTTTCGTCGCTTTCACGACAAAAATTTCCTTCCAAAAAACTGACGCAAATCCAGGCAGTAGGGAGATATCAAAAGTAAAGTTCTATTCTCGGCGATGGTTCAACTGAACATTGAACAATACAATCGCCTTTCACACAATGCAAAATCTTAAAAGAAATCTTTAAAATCGAATAATAAACATTTTGCACTTATCCTACGATATGTTTACTTAATAATAACACAACACGTGAAACATTTACTCAAACACTTGCAAACAAACACTTTAGGTTTGCAAAAGCATGTCTCTAAACAAACAATAACGATATATAAGAATTTAATTTTTACTCTCAATTATCTTCAATTCCATTACATTTTATGTTTACCAATGAAAAAGTCATTGAAATTATTTGCATTTCCTTTATATCATATCCTTGGAAAGAAAAAACTAAAATGAAAATAAAAGTAATTTTTTAGTAATTTTAAAAATAATTGAATATAGAAACACACTTAAATAGTAAAATACAGAGAGAGAATACCAAACAATAAGAAACTAAAAAAAAAAAAAAAAAAAAAAAAAACCAAAAGAAAAATAACTTTTTTTATTATCCTAACAAACAACAATAAAAAAAAAACTTTTATTTTTTAAATATATCAAAAAATACCAATTCACTACAACTACAACTGTTCAGGCTGTTAACACAAATACACGTAACAGAAGTCTTGGTCGTTTAAGAAGGCAGCCGCCCCGTCATGGTATTGGTAAGTTCTCCTTGTTTCATTATTGTTATCATTTGTTTATTGCTATTGTGACGAAATTCGCTCAGAAATATTTCTTTTTTTACATTTCTATTGTGTGTAGTGAGTGCGTTTTCTTTCCTTTTTCACTTCAGTTTTATAAAAAAGAAACAACAAATTTTTACATCTTAAGACATTTTTTTTTTTTTTTTTTTTCAAAAATATCTTTATTATGTTTTTCTTCCTTTTGTGTTGATTTAGTGCATATTTCGGATAAAACATAAACGAGGAGCGATTAATTATAAAAGGCGATAACTTTGGGTTTTTTTTTTTTGGGGGGGGGGATCAGTCTACCGCAATTGCAATTGCCTACTTCAATATCAGATTGATTCCAGATATTTTAGATTTTCACTAGTTTTTGGCCTTCCGAAGCACAGAGAATTCCCATACGGTCTTTACCACTTGATAAAAGTGCAGGGCAAACAAAAGGTTGGGTGGACGATTGAATTGACTTTTGTCTCGATCAAGTCAATTTGTGAGAGCTACTCTCATTTCAATTTGCGAAAGCTTTTTACCTCTTACCATTTCCTTGAAGGCTGTTTGCTGCAATATTTCCAATGTGATCGCTTGAAAACTTTCGCTTCAAATGCAGTATTATTTAAAATTTATAATCATGTGTTCTTTTAAATTCCTTTTAATTTTATTTTTTATTTTACCAATTTGAAGAGGAAACTGCGCTCTACACCAGTTGTAAGCATGTTGCAACACGCATGTGGAATAAATGTGAACAGAATAAGTTTTGATGTAAGAATTTTCTCAATGTTGCAACATGCATGCACATCCAATAAATACTTTATTTATTTATAATGTAATGGATAATTTGAACACACAGTTGCTTAAATAAAGAATATTTTAAAGTGATTTCCTTGAAAAATGTTTTTACGATATGCCCAAAGAGAAGATGCATTCTAGATAAGATTTTAACAACTCAAGTAAACTGCAGGCAGTCGGTAGTAATCGTGCTCTACGTCTACAACCGCGATCCACTACATTCCTTTATCCCAGCTTGTCTTGCTCTGGTGTTCGTGCTGTACATTTCTTAATTACTTCAAAACAAACATGAGACATGTGAGACAACTCTCGCTCTCTTTTTTTGTCATTCCTTCCTTTTCGCAGTCGATCGTTCGAGCACTTTATTACTATATAAGCAACGAAGCTTACAAACTCACTGAACCTGTGCCTTAAGCCATCTATCGTTTATCGGCTCATCTACCGTTTGTTCTACAAATCATGGTTAAGAAATCTGATGGCACTCTAATGACGTAGTCTACCAACGTAACTTTCAAAACCTCATTTATAATCTGGAACAAGTTATTCAAAATGTTTAAATTATTTGTTCATAATACATCGAAGATCACTGTAATGTCCGGACTATATGGTCTACGCATGAAAACTTGCCAGACGAGGCTCTCAGCTTTCGCCGAAGTCTTAAATACGTGTAAAGAATTAATTAATTTTGCATGCTTAACTTCAAATGCCTGCTTTCGTAGCGTGAATTGTTGATAGTGCGCTCTCGCATTCAGAATCTCGTACTCAATTGTCGGACCAGATTGGAGCAGTTTGCGCTTAATCCTATATCACCAAAAACAACGATTCTTTTAAATGGCTTCAATCCACGATCTTCCATCTTCTTTGCGTCTTCACCCAACTTGGACTATGATTTTCTTTGCACATTATTATCATATCTGGAAATCTCTACTAAATCCACCGCTTGTACCTCAGATGTGAAAACTAAGATGCGTTGCAACAATTAAAATCACGATGAGATCTACTAATGCTAAGTGAAAGACAGTTCAGGTGGGAGGCATCTCGAATTCAGCGAGCTGTTAAATTTACAACTCCATGCTCATTACAACTTCAGTTTACTTGTTCCTCGCCTTATTGCTCGTCGGTTAGACATCGAAGCATCACACTCAGTCTTACTGACCCACTTTTAACCGCTTGAGTTATCTGAGTTCTCAATACCCAAATAATACCATATACGAAATAGATAAACTGAACTGAAAGTCCTTAGTTTCTTAAGAAGCAATAATGAAGCTCCCGTATCACTTTGCGTATTTCCTAACATGAACACCAGTCTTAAGAGACTTAGAAAATGCAACCCGATACAATTATTATTCTGGACCTGCTGTTGGTTGGTGCGAATATTTTCATCCAATATCTTTAGCTCAAAATCATAGTCGTTGGAGTCAGATAGCACCTTCAATTCATGCTTTTATTTCACCACACATTGTTGTCTTTTGGCAGTTTAGAGACAGTCAATGTAACACAAAGTGATGGGAGTAGCTGTGTACTGATCCGCAAACACCAATTCTCATGTGCCCAGTTTGGTTTTTTTCCTAATTTCAATGAAATTTTGATATAAATGATGTCCAAGATATATCCTATCGTTTGTAAAAGACAATCTCAGTCGCAATAAGAAAACAAATATAAGCGAGACAAAGAATTTTATTTATCTGCAAAAGTCTATAACATTTAAACGCTAGTAGAATAGAACAACTCAGATCGTCTATTTGACACGCCCTTATTTCTTCTTTGTATTATTAATTTATATCCCAATTCTGAATCGGCTTCTTTTACTTTAAACACCGGCTATGGTTCCTGGCTGACATTGCCGGCAACCGAGTTAGAGTAGATTCTGTATGTTTCTGTGTAGCGTAAACGATAGGAAACATAATCTTCACATCTCCTCCATATCGCATGTAGTACTGTGTCACCCAAAACCTCCTATTGAATTTTGTCAAAACATTTTGGAAACCTAAGTAGCACTATTATAAGACAACGAAGTTTAAGCAGCTGGGCATGCGGACAGTGATAAGTGAAAAGGCACTCTAAAGCTAACACTATCGTTTTCATCTGTTTGGCTTGGATTTCGCTAACAGGCGAAAGTCCTCGGGTCCAAGCCCGCCCTTACACACTGTATAAGTTAATTTAACTGGAAAAAAAGCCGTATATCACACCTTTGCAAAAAAGAAAAGGAAGAAATTTTATTTTCAATAAAATTTAGAACACTTACGTCCGCACGTTTTAAAGACTGAGTTGCTGCTCTTGATCAACCAGAATAAAATCTAGTACTTTTGTAAATTCTTAACGCGAAGCTTTGATTAGACACATTTTATGACTTCTTATTATCAAATATGGTTTCTAGAAACTTTTCTGCTATACGACTATAATACTCCTATAATGTTTTAAGGAAGCAATAAAAAATTTAAACATAAAATAATTCTAATTACATGCAGAACTAACTGAACAGGCGCACTTGTTGTCATAGCAAGTGACAATTTTTCGTTTTTTATTATTAATTTATAACTTAATTTTATTAGAAATATTTGCGTTATAGTTTTGCTGTTTTTTCCAAAATCTTACGTGGCTCTTATACTATCTATATACTGTCGCACATTTTTGATATCACAAATACATAAATCGGGATGTGTGCTCGTAAATTATATATATATATGTTATAAATAAACTTTTTTTGGACATAACTATTATTAAAAAATTTCTTTCATTTGCAGTAACTCAACATCGTTCCAATAGTCCACAACATTCTAGTTCGGGCTCATCGCCGGTTATGTCAAATAGTAGTTCTAGTCCAGCGCCACCATCTAGTAGTCCAAGTCCGCAAGAGAGCCCCAAGAATTGCAGTTACATATATCGTGATTGATTGATCACCAATACCAAATCGATGCCATTAATCAAAACCGCAGCCACAACAACCGCATTAGCAATAACTACAACAATAAACACAAATACAACAGATGAAAAATCTATAGCAACAAAACCGTATTTACAACAACAACAACAACAACAGCAACAATCAGAACAACAAAAACAACAACAACAACAACAACAACAAAATGCTAATACTGCCATAACATTATTCACAACAACAACAAAAACCGCAATAACAAAATCAACAACAAAAACTGTAAAAGAGACACCGAAACAAAAGAATCAACAGCAGCAACAACAAGAGCGACATAATAATACGCGTAAGCCAAAAACATTGTTGACTAAATCCGTTCCTGCCACACCTGTACAAGTGAATCCCACAACGAACAATTTCATGCCATCCTCTGCCGACGATGACGATGTTGATGACGACGACATTGATGATAACGACATCCTGTATATGCCACCCTATTCATATCCCAATTGTAGTTTAAATATATGCGAAGACGACGGTGATTATTACAATGACGATCTCTTCAAAGAGACCGGTGATAATCACGCTTTTGATCTTCCGCACGATAATGACGGTGATTCTTCATCCTTGGCAATGATAACACCACCGCCGCCATACGATACACCACCACACAGGCAACAATTTCAACAGCAATTAACAAAGAAATCTTCGTTGGCCTCATTATCCTTAACAAATTCAACGGCCCGGGGACAAAGATCCCACGCACCAACAACTCGTAAATACTTATTTAATAATCGTGAACTATTCAATATCAGTTCATCGAACGGCAATTCCAGCTCGAATTCATTGCAACAAGAGCAGCAACAACAAACTTCATCATTAGCCGGAACTCTAAGCAATGCCATCACGCCTACCAAACTAAGTGCGGCGGCTGCGGCCATGTTTGCTGCTCCTCAGTTAAATCGCAAATGGAACTTACATCGTAAACGTCGTAGACGTAATAGCAGTTCAGGAGATTCCAAAGAATTGGATAAATTAGTGCTGCAATCCGTAGATTGGGATGATAACGACATCTATTGATGTTATTGGAAATATTTTCCAATCTCATCTACGTGCGCATGCCTATGTGTGAGAGAACTTTTGACAGCTGCATTTCAAATTTAGGACAATTTTCCTTTTCTCATTTTAAACAATTCTAATGCTAATCATTTTAAAATTGAAAGCCACTGTGCAATAAAATCTCGTTACACTACCCGTTCTATTCTTTTGCCTTTTCTAAAGCAAAACACGAAAGGAAACTAAAGTCACATTTATTTGTTCGAATCTTTTTCGTTCGAATAAAATTTTTTAAACTCTACGGTATTGAATGGACGCACCCGATTTTTGTTTTATTCTTAACAGGTGCAATTCAGATTGCGTAGTTTCGCCTTTAGAACCCATCTGCTGGACATCCTCGTCCTGCAACGTTTGTAGAAAATCCTGAAATTAAAATAACTGTAGATGAAAATTATGTGAAGAAAAACTTATAGAAGGAGTTAAAGCAGGTTGAAGACCGATTTACCATGCTCTAAGGAGTGAGGGCACCATTTCATGAAATTTGCTGTCTATACTGCCTGTCAATATTGCATTTTCCATAAACCTGACAGTAACCATCGTTTCCATTTTTCTTGCGTGCATAAGGATCGGACGAAAAATGGCATCCCTATATAAAAAATCGACATTCGATCGTGCAGCTCTTTGAGTGAGGAATTCGGCGAGTTTTTGAGATAAACTGCCAGGTTTACTGAACAATAGTGCTTAAGTGAGGTAGTAAACTCAAGGACTTTGGGAGCTTAATACATGAAATGACATAATGCTGAGCAATTGGTTTTATACTTACCATCGAGAGAGTTTGGGGAGTCAAAATATTTGCAATAGAAGATTTTCCACAAAGAAGCTTCAAAGACCTTATAAACTGTATTCTCGATCAGTATGAAATTCTAAAGCGAAACACTACTTTGAACACCGACACTGAGGCCCGCTAAAACGCAATTGCAAGTATCGAATTAATTGAAAGTGAATTTGCCAGGGATGTAATGAACATTTCTCTAAATATCATGGCTTGCTCAGGTCATTTCTTCGCTGAGTTCGCGGAGTTTACATAAAGAGCAAAGCTGTCGTCCGACTTTTAGACATCAGCAAAAATCCAAACGATGCCTACTACGGAAGGATGTCTAACGGAATACAGACAGGCAGCACAGACATTAAATCTCAAGAAATATTGCTCGCATTCTTTAAGGAAGAAGCATCGGATGTCAAACTGGGTTAATAAACTTTTTAAATTTTTCTCTACATACATTTAAGATCTAGTTATCTATTTTATTTTCACATTGTTATCATAAATATAAATGTACCCTCTGTACTGGTCTCTGCTTAGTTAGGAAGCTATGCTTGCATATAAGGTAACGTCTGCTGAGCAAGTTTTGCTTGCTTAACAGGTTTTGCTTAGCAGGTTGCGCTAGGTGAGCAAGTTACCTTTACTTTTACGAGAAATTTAAGTTTGTAAAGCTGTTTATTAAAAAGTAGCAAGAAGTAGCAGAAATTGTGTCCGGAAACTATCCATCTAATCTGAATGTTTCTTTTCGTGTTTTTCAAATACTATTGCGCTCTCTTTTAAATTTTCCCCTCGATTTATTTTACGTATTGTTTTGAATAAAGATTTTATTATATAAATGTATTTATTTATGTAAGAATTTGCAAGAATTGTTAATATGTAAAACCTCTCGCACACACAGACATGTAAGCTTAATAAAATAAAAATAAAAAAAAAATAAGAAAAAAATGAAAAACTAAAGCGAAAAGGAAATGACAAAAGTGAAAAGAGGGGAAAGAGAATAAAAACTAAGGTGCACTTGAAATTGTTAGGGATTTACTTTCACACAAATACATGTAAATAAATTAAACAGAAAATTACACTTAGAGACAAACACCCACACACGCAAAGACACTCAAAACTCACATACAAAATAAATAAATTGCAAGAAATAAGAAAACATTTGTTTTGTATACAAACACATATGTACGTACACACATTATACATAAGTACTTTGATAAATGCGAATAAAATATTTAAAAAATTTTTAGAAAAAAGACAAAAACGAAAATATATAACATGCATGCATAGCAGGCAATGAAATTGCGGTCAGATAAATTGCAAAGGCAACAACAAAAATGTGAAAAAAAAACAAGAAATAAATTGAAATCTTTAATAAAAAATCTAACAACACTTACACATACTCATGGATGCAATCAGTGTCTAAAAATCTCTCATGTGAAAATATATGACAAAATTGAAAAGCGAATAATGAAAAAATTTTTGAAATATGTCACATAACGAAAAAAAAAAAAAAAAAATATATATATATAAAAATAAAAATCAAGTGATTAAGCAAATACTTTATTTTGGATGAAAAACTAAATACAAAAACTTGAAATTTTTTATCTATTCTGCAGTTGTTTTTTCCTGAGATGTTTTGTGAATAGAAAAAAATAAAAAAAATATATATATAATAATAATTAAGAAACATTTAGATAAACTTACATGAAAATTTTTGATTCCTTTTCTTCCCTCATCTATAAACTCCAAGACACATGAACAGAAACACAATCCTTGCCTAGCATTAAAAGACAAAGCTTCATTTTTCTACGAAAAAAAAGAAAACACAAATAATTAAATAAAAATTAAATACATTAAGAAAACATTAAAAAGAAAGAAATGAGTAAAACGAATTGTTATTGATAACCGATTACTTTGTAAATTTAAATTTTGTACATTATTAATTTAAAATTACTTTCATACAACCTTGCATACATAATATGTATATATATATATATATATATAGATATATATATATATATATATATCTACATACATATATATATGTATATATAATTGTGTAATTATATATAAGAAATTAGCAAACTGTAGGCAAAAGTATTAAATCTCCGTAGCTGTAGCATATTCAATAGAGAAAAAAAGTTTTTTACCAAAAATAAAACATATACATATATATATATATATACATATATATGTTTATAAATATATATATATATATGTATGTGTGTGTATGTATACATGTATGAGTGCGTATGTATAAAAACAAAACATAAACCTGCTTATATAAGATAGTTCACATTTTCATTTTACAAAAATTACCAAAAAAAATAAAAACAATCAGACACATACACACAACTCATAACTTATTAATCCTAATTTAAAAACGAAAACAAAAAAACCAAAAAAAAG